>OZ012736.1:351072969-351263526 GCA_963859935.3 Lathyrus sativus
CCAGAGCTAATCAAGCTAGAGCAATGGAACAAGTGCAAACTAACATCCAGGAACTCCGAGAGAGGATGGAACGCTTCATGGAACTCATGCAAGTGGTTGCTAACGGCCAAGACCAGCTCAGGACATTGGTCCAGCCTCAGATCTCAAGGGTTGACAGCAACTGTGTGCTTCATGGGGGGAGCGTTCCAGTCCCTCCACCTGTTGAAACTCCTCAGGGTGGCATCCCCGTGACTAGGGGGAATGGAAGTGGTAACGGCAATGTGATCACTAACATCGGGCCCAATGGTAATACGACTGGCGTCGGTAATGGAAACTTTGAGGCTAATGGCAACACTGGACTAGGCAATGGCAACACAGGTGCTGGGAATCTATATGGGCCTAATGGCACTCAGCCATGACTAGAAGATCGCCAAGAAGATTTGTTCTCACAAAGGAGTGTTGAAGGAGAATTGACTGCTGAAGCACGTCTGAGATTTAAAGCACTAGAGGACAAAATGAAGAATTTCGAGAACCAGAACACTATGGGTGTCGACATGGCTAAACTGGGATTGATTGCTGATTTCAAGGTGCCTCCTAAATTTAAGGTACCCAATTTTGAGAAATACAAGGGCACCACTTGCCCTCGTGTCCACTTAAGGTCATACTATCGAAAGATGTCTGGTCACTCTGAAGACGAGAAGCTGCTGATGCACTTCTTTCAGGATAGTTTGTCTGGGCCATCCTTGGAATGGTACATGGGTTTGGAACCCACCAGTGTGCGCACATGGAAAGAACTTGCTGAGGCCTTTGTGCACCATTATCAGTATAACAGTGACTTGGCTCTGAACCGGGTTCAGCTGCAGAACTTGTCACAGAAGAACAATGAGGGGTTCAAAGAATATGCCCAGCGATGGCGGGAATTAGCAGCTAGAGTTCAGCCGCCGATGGTTGAACGAGAGCTTGTTGAGATGTTTGTAGCCACTCTCCCGGGGGTTTATTACGAGAAAATGGTCAGCGGTATGTCAGGAAGTTTCTCTGATCTCATCATTACTGGCGAGCACGTCGAAAATGGGATCAAATTGGGGAAAATTCAAGGTGTTGACCTATCATCAGCTGGAGGAGGAAAGAAACCATACAGTAACAAAAGACGTGAAGGAGAGACGAGCGCCGTGTCTAATGCTCGGAGGAAAGGTAATGGCCAGCGCCAGCAGGTTGCTAGCATAACCATCCCTGCTGTCCAATAGCCCCAGCAACAGCAGCAGCCAAATCAGCAAGGGTACAGAAGGTATCAGAATAGAGCACCTCTGGCAAATCGTCATCTTGAGACACCACCCATGTCTTATGCTCAGCTATTACAAACTCTGCTTCAGTTACAGCTAGTCCAGAAAAGAACCCTGGCTCCCTTGACAGGGGCACCTCCTCAGGGTTATGATGCGAATGCAACATGTGATTTTCACTGAGGGGCACCCAACCACACGATAGAAAACTGCAAAGCCTTCAAGCACAAGGTGCCAGATATGGTGGATGCTAAGATCATCAATTTCTCAGATAATATGCCGAATGTCACAAAGAACCCTATGCCGAACCATAGGGGAGGTGGGGTGAATGCCATTATTGAAGAAGAGAACTCAGGTTTATTGACTGATGTCAAGGATCTGAAGACACCGCTTAGCTTCGTTAAAGTCAAGCTGATGAAGAGAGGCTTCTTTCCGGGCTGTGGAGAATTGTGTATGGGTTGTGCGAATCGTCCTGATGGCTGTGAACAGTTGATAGTGGGGATTCAGAATCTGATGACCGAAGGGATCTTACAGTTTAGCCGAAGGGCCAAAAGTGGATCTGGAGAGGTAGTGTTGAAACAAGATGATGAGGTTGCCACCATCACCATCCCTCGCAATACAATAACCATTTTTGCGCCCATGCCGCCCACAATTACCATCACAAAAGCTGGGCCGATACCTTTTGAAAGCACCAACACTGTCCCATGGCACTATAGGGCGGACGTCTATTGTAACGGACAAAAGTTAGAACTGGAACCCTCTGGGCAGGTTGTTTCAGGATTGATTGCAAGTTGACCCGAGCAATGGGACAGGTACAAGAAGAACTGAAGGACGTTCAGAGCCAGCTAGGGCAGTTCATGAAGGACATGCAAGCGTTGCGTTGGAATCAAGAGGCGCTCAAAGAGGAGAACAACCAGCTGAAGAGTCAGGTGGGTTTGATGGCTGAAGTGTTAAGAAACATACGTAGAAGAGAATGTGAGCAAATGCTCGAAGGTGCAGCCGGCATAGTTGCTCCACAGGTGTCTGAAGAACCTGCACCAAGGCATGATAGGCCTAAAAGACCCTCTGCACAGCTTGAAGCTCAAAACGTTTCCCGTCAGCGGCCACGTCCGGTTCCTCAAGACAACCCCATAAGACATGGTCAAAAGATGAAACTATCTGACAGAATCCTCGATCCAATCCCTTTGGATTATGACCAGTTGGTGCAACTCTTGCTCCAACTTCAGTTGGTTAAACCTCGAACTTTGGCTCCATTGACTGAACAACCACCACCCGACTGGGATGTAAACGTCCACTGTGAGTTCCACTCTGGATCACCGGGGCACGATGTAACAAACTGTAAAGCATTTAAGCATAAGGTTCAAGACTTGATTGATTTGAGAGCAATTGAATTCGTGTCGGGCGGCATGAAAGCATCAGGCAAATTCACACCTTATCATGCAAAAGAGATGGATGTTTCCATTACCTCACCTGAAGTTGAGAAAGGTCAGGAGTATATCCTGCGGTCTTTGAAGTCTGAATCGTCTTGCTCGTATTTTTTTCATGTTCCTAGATCGAGCTTAAGGATGAAAGCCCCTGAACAGAGGGGATCCTCACTAGTTCAGACCTCGTCTCCAGATGTTTCTGCCGTTCAGAATCAGCAACCTCTTGCTCCATTACAACAAATTTATCGGAGCCCGAATCAGAGTCGACCTTACAACAACCGTTCGTCTGATTGAGCCTGAAGACTTCGAAGGGTCGCTCCCCTCAGCAGCAAATAAGTGTGAAAGCCCAGTTCCCAGAAGCTAGTAATCTGCATTTTATCATGACATTTCTTTACATTTGTAGTTTCTTTCCTGTTAGAATTATAAATTTCGTTTGTAAAGCATGTTGTTTTTCAATTGATATTGATAATGAAATAAATATGCATGTTTCGAACTAATCCATTCGTGTTCACTCTATTGCTTTCTTTTATTTCAAACGCTTGTTTAAGTGGAATCCGGGGAGGATGACAAAATCCAACAATGCGTAAGCTTCCGATGCTATGCTTTTGAATAAAAACCTGTTGATGATGTACAATCATTGTTTCAAATCCCAAACACCGGAAATATAAGGAAGATAATCCCTTGTTAACCCCTTTGAGCCTAGTAGTAGGAGTTTCTTTCTGAAGATGGAAAACCCTCAATCGTAACCGGGGGCAGGGTAGGTGTCAGTTAATTTGATCAAGCGTTTAAATTACACAAGGAGTGTTCGTTCGAGGATCAATCACACCGCTATAGGTCGTGCCTAAAAAAACCATGATGGTTAAACCTGGTCGATCAGGAGTGAAACAGTCACAATCTCTTTAACAAGTCAGGCGAGTCATTGTCATGCGATTTGTTCAAAAAAAAGAGAAAAAAAAGAAAAGAATCGAAAGAAAAGCCCGCTAAGTCGAATCTTGCAAACAAGCGACTTAGGCAAAAATTAGGGTACCCCGCTGGACTTCAAAATTGAAGAAACTCTGAGGAGTTAGTCCAGGCCAAAGTTAGGGGAAAACGAAAAAACGAAAAGCGAAAAGGATTACAAGAGAGAAAAATCCTCGAGAAAGAACGAAATCGTATGGCTCCGGACGCCAAAAAAATGAAAAGCGAGTGACTGTCACTTCGAAAAAGTGTGATTTCTTGAACTGTCACTCAACCTTTGAAAGGTGAACGCTAAGGTCGAATTAGCTGAACGTAAGATCGGAGAACATCAAGGAGAATGGGTGGGTTAAAATGAATTTTGAGCCTTTATCCTTTCCTTCATAAACCGTGAACCTGACCATATTACAATCTTTAAAAGTCCTAATTGAAATAGGTTTATTTCGAAAGCATACTTCGGTAAAGATCGCATCGAAACTGACTCCTAGAAAGGATTCCCATTACAGCGTTGTACTAATACTGACATGTTGATGAATGATTTCATACATTTTATGTCATAAAAATTTTTCCAGTGAACAGGAATGGATTTTCAAAAATGCCATATGCATTGCATTTGATATGTCTTTTATGCAGAACAGTTTGTTTTACTTACGAGTAAGCGCTTGACAACGGGAATGTTTCCATGATGGAAAGATTTGATTAGGACAGAATGCAGAACGCCAGAATATTCCAGTGAACCGGGGCAAGCTATGTCAAATGATCACGGCATGGGAGTCAGTCATCCAGAAGTCAGTTAATCTGGGGCAATCAAGTCGAGATTTGATGAATCTCTCGCAGCCAAGGGTACTGTTCCCCCACAGATTAGTCCATGAGGGGCAAAGTCATGATAAGGCTGGGGTAGGCCACCCCGAGAGTGCCGAAGCTATCCTTATCCTGAAGGCTATTAACTTGAAGCACCTTTGCGAGGTTCAAAGTGTTGAGGCCGTTCATATCAAACCGCTAGAGTACAGAGATCTCAGGTTTCCTGTCGAAAGGATGTTACGAAGATCCCACAGGCTGGGACAAAAGCTGAAAGCGAAGGAATCATTCCTTTCCGTATCTGCAGAGTTTGTCAGGAGTTGTTGAGATTCTGGGGCAAGCCATCGTGAGTTCGTTTCATGGCATGTTTTTCTAAACAGGATGACTCCTTCTTCCCCAGCAGGTTCAGTGGTGTTTCCCCATAGAATATGAACATGAGGCTGTGAGCATTGATGTGTCTCCCCAAGCAGAGATAGATTCTCCTAAACCAGATGCATCCTAGGCAGGATCATTATTTCCCCAGCTGAGTCATACGCAGAAGTGTATACTCGTTCCCAGCAGTGGGTCAACAGGCAGTTTTCTCGTAGAAGACTATCCACAAGTGTTTAGCTCTCGATAGTTCAGACTGAAGTCTCCAGCAGAGTTAAAATTCCCCTCAGAGTTGTGTTCTCAACGACAGGTAGGATTTAATCCAGCATCTGGTTGCATATCCCTAGCCGAGTTTGCAGTCCTCCAAGAGAGCCGAGTCCTTGGAAGCTGTTCAAGCCGTTATTGGTTTTCCCCAGTAGAGCGTTCGAATAGCTGTTGCCATACTTCCCCATCGGAGTCCGTGTCTCCAGGAAGATTCTATCTGCGAAGGTCGTGCAGTTTATTTCTGCGATTGACATCGTTTCCTCAGCAGTTTGTGGTTCGTATACTCAGTTGAGCGAGTACAGGTTCTCGTAGAACTTTGTGTCCCCTGCAGAAAGTCCTCTGAGGTTCGTTTCCCCAAATTAAGTCCAATTGAGATTGGTGTGATTTCTTCTCCTCAGTAGGATGATTCTTTCTTCCCATCAGAATGGTTCCTTGACAGAAGGGTGTTCTCTTTAGCATTTATTTTGCTGATTTGGCCGTAGCATTTTGCAAGATTGCATAGCATTTACCCTAAATGCGTAGCATTTCCACCGTGTGGAGCATTACGTCATTGTCAAACATATGCATGTGAAACATGAGCTAGGTCGTTACCCTTCTTGTGTGCAGGTGTTCCCCCAGCGGAGTTGTTTGTTCAGGATGATTCTTGAGTTCCTCAGCGGAGTTGTTTGTTCAGGATGATTCTTGAGTTCCTCAACAGAGTTATTTGTTCAGGATAATTCTTGAGTTCCTCAGCGGAGTTGTTTGTTCAGGATGATTCTTGAATTCCTCAGCAGAGTTTATTCGTCCAGAATGGTTTATGAATCCCCAGAGCAGAGTTACTTGATAGTTCTCCAGAATCCCCAGCGGAGATGTGTCATCCCCAGCAGGTTTCAAAAAGACGTAGAAACTTCCCTTTGAAGGCTTGATGATTGAAGTCCGGCAGCAGTGCCGAGCTCCCCCTGACTTGCTGATGAAGTCCGACTATAATGATGAAGGAATTCTTCTGCTGTGGCACAGAATGCCCGACGGAAAAATCAGCCATCCTTCACCAGTTACCGTGTAACCAATAATCCCTTATTGACTTACTGATGGAGTCTGACAAAGATATTGTGGAACGTTCCTAGCGACCTGACGAGTCCATAGGCGATGATAAGGAATTCTTCAGCTGTGGCGCAGAATGCCCGACGGCAAAATCAGCCATCCTTCACCAGTTACCGTGTAACCAGTCATCCCTTATTGACTTACTGATGGAGTCTGACAAAGATAATTTCGAACGTTCCTAGCGACCCGATGAGTCCATAGGCGGTGATAAGGAATTCTTCTGCTGTGGCGCAGAATGCCCGACGGCAAAATCAGCCATCCTTCACCAGTTACCGTGTAACCAGTGATCCCTTATTGACTTACTGATGGAGTCTGACAAAGATATTGTCGAACGTTCCTAGCGACCTGACGAGTCCATAGGCGGTGATAAGGAATTCTTCTACTGTGGCGCAGAATCCCCGACGGCAAAATCAGCCATCCTTCACCAGTTGCCGTGTAACCAATGATCCCTTATTAACTTACTGATGGTGTCCGACAAAGATATTGTTGAACGTTCCTAGCGACCTGACGAGTCCATAGGCGGTGATAAGGAATTCTTCTGCTGTGGCGCAGAATGCCCGACGGTAAAATTAGCCATCCTTCACCAGTTACCGTGTAACTAGTGATCCCTTATTGACTTACTGATGGAGTCCGACAAAGATATTGTCGAACGTTCCTAGCGACCTGACGAGTCCATAGGTGGTGATAAGGAATTCTTCTGCTGTGGCGCAGAATGCCCGACGGCAAAATCAACTATCCTTCACCAGTTACCGTGTAACTAGTGATCCCTTATTGACTTACTGATGGAGTCCGACAAAGATATTGTCGAACGTTCCTAGCGACCTGACGAGTCCATAGGTGACGATAAGGAATTCTTCTACTGTGGCGCAGAATGCCCGAAGGCATAATCGACCATCCTTCACCAGTTACCGTGTAACCGGTGATCCCTTGATGACTTGAGGACGAAGATCTACAGTGAAATCGGATGATCATCCTGACGGAGATTTGAGATTCAGCATTCACCAGCAAGTTGTTGTACAACTATCAATATCAGCTATCCTTCACCAGTTACTGTGTAACCGGTCATCCCTTGATGACTTGAGGACGAAGTTCTACAGCGAAAGCAGACGATCATCCTGACGGAGATTTGAAGTTAATCACTCACCAGCAAGTTTTCGTGCAACTGTCATTTCAGTTTCAGAATTTGTCCCCATCAGAGAATCGCTTACTTGTGCGGTTGGCAAATTTCCGAGTTTATTGGTATTCAACCATCTTTTACCTTGATTTTTTTAGAGTCGTTTGCTTCTCACCCAGTCAGGTCCAAGCCGTTTGAATAGGGGCAGCTGTTGCACCCCAAAATTTGCCTAACCTTTCTCTTAACTTGGCTTGTGTTTCATTGCATTCATTTTAGCATTATCATCTGCATTGCATTGACATGTTTGTAGGAGATCAAGAGGTATGACTACCAACAAAAGGCTACCAAGGTTATGAAGCTATCTAAGAGGTTTATTCAAGTATTCAAGGGTTGGCATCCTCATCAAAGAAGTTAAAGATCCTCAGAGAGAGGGTTGGACACAAGAATGCATATCTCCTAACTTGAGAGTTGTGGAAAGTCATCTGGTGATTCTGAATCCATGGAGTTATACTTGAAGCATTGAGAGAGCTTATGAGAAGTATTGAAAGTCATTTTGAAGCCTAGACAAGTCATCATGTGAAGGATATGAAGCTATAACCAAGATTGGTGCAACTAGGGTTTCATCTGGTCAACCCTAGGTTAACAGATGATTTGAAGAAGGTTGAGACCTAATTTCAAGGCCATGTGATCATGGATTGATGTATTAAGATACCCAAGGGATGATTCCAAGGTCAACTCATCATGAATCAAGAGTGTGAGGAGTTCCTAGGCTAGGGTTGTTATGATTGACAGTGTAAAATCCCCTAGTTTGGTGCCTAACTTCAAGACCACATAACTCAAGATGTGACTTTCATATCACCTTGACCCCAACATGATTGTTGTAGAGCATGATCATAGATTTAATTTGATTACTAGAAGTCCTTAATAGAGTTTATAGAACTCAAGTTATGAGTCAGACAAGTTAGAGGTCATCAGATGAATGTGAATTTGGAGCTTGAAAGTCAACCAACTTGCATGACACTTTTGACCTAGAACGATGATTCTCCTAAACTTTTGGCCAACATGAATGTTGTTCCTTATCTTCTTAGCTTTCTAAAAAGTACTAGAAGTCCATGATTGGATTTGTAGAACTCAAGATATGGGCTTTGCAAGACAGGGGTATTTTGGGAAGTTGAGATTATAGGCCATTTTTGATTATGGGTCAATTTCACCAACTTACACACCTCAAATGGAATTTTGTTCAACTTGAAAGTTGTTCCAGATGGTGTTATTTGTCCAACCATGACCCAAGAATCCATTGATATGGATTAGAATGAGAAGAGTGTGAAGAAAAATTCATGAATGAATCATTAAAGGAAGCTTGAAAAGGGCTAATTCAAATCAATTCATTTTGGAACCAATTCATGTCATATTTGTGCTTGTTTTGAGTCCAATTTATGTTTTAAGAACATTGTAAAAATTACAAATCAAGTTTAAAGCCATTTACATGTGGAAATTTATGGTTTCTTCATCTTTAAGCAACAAATGCAAAATCAACCATCCATTCACTTCCAATGCCTCAATCCTATCCACACATCTTCCTTACATCACAAGCAAGGCAATTGAATCATTTTGCAGGTTGTTTGGCTTTGTTCTCACCATAACATAAAAGCTTCAAACTTGGAATTTTGGATTTTGAATTGGGCTGCCATAGGCTTCAATTGGGCTTCAAATCACTCTAGGTCCATTGCATATAACCTCTTGGATGATTCCTAACTGCCATAACAGAATTTGGTGGAAGATAACAAAAAATTGAGTTAAGAAAAAGTGGAGAAAAATGGAAAATTCATTTTGAAGATAGAGCCATTTTGAGTCCAAATTATCATTGCAAAAAGCTTCAGGGAGGTTCATTGATGGATTATGGACGATTTGCTTGAAGCTTCATCCACAATTCAAGCCTCTGTCGAAGCTTATTAACAGGTTCCTATCTCTCATCCATACGCTCTGTTCTTGATGAATTTCTATGATATTTTCACATCATTGTGATCCTTAGAGTGTGTAGAACGTTTTAGGATTAGAACGGTTAAGTTTCATGATAATTCTTGACAGAACACCTTAGGTTGTAGTTTGAATTTCTCTCTAATTATTGGATGAAAATGTAAAAGAAACATGGAATATTGATGTAGGAAGTGAGAGCAGCAGATTAGTATCTTCAATTTTGGCTTTTGTGAAAGTTGAGATTTCTTGAGAGATTCTTGAATGATCACGATTTCTGAGTTTTAATGGAGGAAATTAGAAATAAATTTCATATTCGGATTCTACGCGAAAAATAACACAAGTTTGGTTCAAGAATCATCGTGTTTGGTGAAGAAATAGAGGAGTTCTGTTTTTGAACATTTGGAGAAGATGACTGGCGCAAGGCCGGCCCCGTCGCACGTGGCAGCGCCACCGCGGGACTGTTCCCCTCCATTTTTCATTTAAATATCCATATTTCATATCATCCATCCGATCGCGCATGAACATTGACTTTGTATTCCCAATCCACGGCCCAGATTTGATTTCGCGAATAGGCTCCCCATAGCATGAAACGCTGAGTTTCATTAAGAAACTCAGCTGGGCCTTTAAGTCTTCGCTAACCACACCCCCCATTGTGCAGGCCCAATAGAAATACGCGCCCTTTCTAATCCATTTTTAATTTCATTTTCTTTTATTTTTCTATTTGATTGCTTATCCCATTTTAATTCAAGAAAAATATTAAATGATGTCATAAAATCATAAGAAAAATATTGGAGATACTTGAGTATGTGTAGAATTTTGAGATGATTTTTATTTTGATTTTCCATGTCTTTTTCAATTAATTGCATATTTCCTCTTTTAATATGTTTTTAATGGTTGCAAAATGACATGCCTATCTTTATGATTTTCTTTCTCTTTCAATAATCCATAGAAATGTCTGATTTTTTGTATGAGGAATGTTGATACACTTTAGGATATTGTATGATTTTTCTTGCAGTTTTTAGATGCTTTTATGTGTAGGTTTGAGATAGATTTCTAGGACCTTCCCCTAGTGGATTCCTTTGAGCATACCTTTAAGTGTAGAAATTGTTTAGTGCCTTTAGATTTAGGGCTTGGCTATGGATTTTGTGCCATGATTGCTTAACACACTTAGGAAGCTTTAGGATTTTTTCTAGCCTTTTAGGATTGATTTTGGTATTTTTCCTAGAATTTTCAAGTTGATTGTGTTTAGGGTGACCCTAATTTAGCTTACCTCATAGTTTAGCTTCTAAGGTTAACCTTAGCTAACTTTAGGCTTCAAATTCCTTCTTGATAGAATAAAGCTTAGGTTGATACCTATTTAGAGCATTGATTAGGCCTTGATAGAGCTTCTAAATCATTTTAGGTTAGGTGATCTTTAGAGATAATCACTAGGTTTCCATTAGAACCTTTAGGTAGATGACTCTTCCTTGAGTGCTTTGCATTCATTCAATTCTTCCATGAATGGTTGAGTGTCATGATGGATACATTTGGTATACATCATGCTTCCCATGATTTCATTTCTTCCATTAATGGTTGAGTGTCATGATGGATACCTTTGGTATACACCATGCTTCCCATGATTTAATTCTTCCATGAATGGTTGAGTGTCATGCTGGATACCTTTGGTATACATCATGCTTCCCATGATTTCATTTCTCCCATGAATGGTTGAGTATCATGATGGATACCTTTGGTAAACATCATGTTTCCCTTCCTCAAATTTCATCTTTGGTTGAATGCCTTGATGTATTCATTTGGTTTACATCATGCATACATCCATCCATCAATTTCCTTCTCTCTAGGATTAGATTCCTTGTTTGATTATCTTTGAATGATTTCCTTACATGTCATATTGTTCATCCCCTCAGTCCTTCATTCATTATTGTTTGACATTGCTTGATGCATTAGGATAGTCTCATGTGTAGAGTATTTTAGGCTAGGTGCATAACTGCACTGAAAGGTTGAGCTGAGCTCCCTTTGCTTATTTGCTTTAGAGGTTGAGTGTTCTCCCTCTGCTTGAGTGTTATTTCCCCTTTTCTAACTGATGTGTTTGCATTGAAAGATTGAGGTGACCCTGAAGGTGAGAAAATACTTAGAAGGGGGGGTTGAATAAGTATGAAAGATTAAAACTTAGAATTAAAACTCAAGTATTTTTATCCTGGTTCGTTGAACTCAACTACTCCAGTCCACCCTTCCTAGAGTGATTTGCCTTTCTCAATCAAGGACTTAATCCACTATTTAATCAAACAGATTACAATAGTAACACCTAAGAACAACTGTTCTTAGTCTTCTCAAGAGCTACTGATCCCAACTGGATCCTCTTAAGGAAATGTTTTACAATCAATGTAAAACTATTACAAGAGTAAGAATGCTTCTAAAAAGCTATTATCACAACTGTGATATTTCTCTTAAGTTTAAGAACAATGAAATAAATTCTTAGAATGAATATGAAAGTATGAGATCTTGAATATTTGATTTCTTTTCAATGCCAACGTCAACTGAAGAATTTGGTGGAGTCTTGCTTTTATAGGCAGTTGATCCAAGGTGAGCTTCACGTTGAGAAGAGTATCCAAAAGGTCTGAGCCTTTTTGTCTTCACATCAAGTGACCTTTCCTAGAAGAAGAAAACACAGAAAAATCCTTTTTGTCTGTGTTCTTGTGTCTCGCATAAATAAGGAAAGAGACGTTTGGTTCACTCCAACGGATATATTCTTTGAATATTTCTTCTTCAGTTTTCAGCAAATATATCAGAGTCTGAATGGGTCAAAGTCTTCTGATGATGATTAGAGTCTTGTTGAATCAGAGTTTCTGCAGCAGGTGTGCTTTCTGCGTGTTTAAGATCAGAGCATATTTGAGACAGAACTTCAGTACTGGCAGCTTTAGTACTTTCAGAATCTTCTGTAGAAACTATGCTTTGAAAAACTCTTCATACAGAATTCTTCTTTGCTTCATATGCTTCTGACTTGCTTCAGATCCTTCTGGAGCTTCTGCTTCAGATCCTTCTGGAGCTTCTGCTTCAGAATCTTCTGGAGGCTACGCTCAGAATCTTCTGTTGGCAGCAATCAGAATCTTCTAATGAGTGCATCTGGCGCTTCAGAGTCTAATTAATTTCTTGTGTTTAATTCTGATTTGCTTCTAGAGTGTTAATTTCTTTACTATCTGCAGTAAAAACTCTCAAGCAAATTTTAGAGTATATAATTCTTAAATACAAAATTTCATAATAGTTATCATCAAAACATAGAGATATTATTAAGAACCAATCTGTGTTCTAACAATCTCCCCCTTTTTGATGATGACAAAAACATCAGAAATTTTGTTTACTTGAAAATATTAAAATTATAACTCCCCCTGAGATGATGAATCTCCCCCTGAGTTAAGTACAGATAAGGAATAGAAACTTCCTTTTTGTCTTGAGTAATTTTCAGAGTTAGATCTTGATTGTTCTTTTAACATTTCAAGGTCAGAATGTCTTGCAAATATCAGATTCAGAGTTTGATAATATTCAAATGATCTGAGAGACTCAAAGTTTCTTTTATAGAGTGTACTTATCAAATGTTCTGAAATGCTCAGATTAAATGTTAGATAGAATAGATATGTCTGAAGTTTCATTCTGGTGAAGTTAAATTAAACAGTTCAGATCTATATTTTCTCCCCCTTTTTTGTCATAAGCAAAAAGTAAAAACTTTAAAAAGACAAATAAAAGGAAATAGCAAATGAGATAATTTAGTGGAGAAAAACTTCGATTCATTCAATGAGTTCAGATCAATAGTACATGCATTAGAAGATATATCAAAAAGTACATAAGCAAACATCAGATGCAAAAACATCAGAGTGAAAAAAATGAAAATCTAAGAGTGTTTTGACAAAAGCATCTTCAATAGATCTGTGATCTCAGAGGAGGACTGCTCTTGCTTGGACATCCACTTAGCCATTGTTTCATTCTTCTGATCCTATTTTGACATCCACTCTGTCATGTGTTCAGATTTCTTATCCTGTTTTGCCATCCAAGACTTGATCTCTGATTGACTAGCTTCCAGAGCAGCAATTTTATCCTCAAAATCTGGATGTTCTTTCTTAATCTTAGATGATGAAGGTTGAACATTTTCTGGAGCTTGAATAGAGTCAATTTCCATAGGATCTATAGAGTCTGGAGCATTGGAGCCAGAAGGAAATTCTACCAGAGTCATGGCCAAAGGTTATCTTCAGATGCAGGTTCAGTAGTTTCTTCTGATGGTGGAGGAGCATCTGTAAGGAGCAAAGATTCAGATCTCTTGACAGTCCAAAACATATTTCTTGCAGCTTCAGCAAATCTGAGCTTCGCATCATCAGAACATATGTTCTTCAGATTTGAGGCCACAGAGTTGAATCTGTTGATGAATCCATTCCAAATGACATCAGATTCTTGTGCATCCATTGTTGCTGAGCACTTCCTCTGTACAGTACCTAAATACAACTGTATTTCTTGCAAAAAGGATTGAAATAAATGATTAACATTAAGTCTAGGCTTAGGATGTAACAAAGTTTCCAGTGTTATTGGTTTTGGTTGGGGAGTTGGTGGAAAAATAGATTTCTGAATGGAGATCAGAGGAGGAGGGTAGTATGGAATGAAAGGAATTTCAGGTTTATTAGGTTTGGATCTGTTTAAAGCGTTTAACAGATGAGGTTTGGCTCTGGTGTGAAAGGAAACCACATCAAAGGGTTTATTGGAGTAAGGTTGGAAGGCAGATTTTGGAGGTTCATCAGAAACAACAGTTTTATCAGATGACACTGGGATAGCTGAAGCAACAACTTTGTCAGATTTAGCAGAATAAGATATAGTTGCTAATGAACCTACATCTGACATGGATTGAATGTAGGTGAGAAGGACAGATGGAAGGGTCATTGTGAGTTTGGGTTTCAGAGGGGTGATAGAGTCAGATGGTTCAACTCTGTCATAAAAGTCTTTGAGTTTGAAACCATAATCAAGATTATGAAACAGTGATGAGACCTGTGCACAGGAAATAGATGTTCTTGGGTTGGATGTTGGGTTAGAATTGGGAATCAGGATTTCAGATAATGGTGCAGGTGTGGGAATAGGATCTGAAATAGGAACTTTTAATGATACAGGAGGTTCTGGTTAGTTTACTTCAGAATATCTGTGAGAAGGAGAGATTAGAAAACATGGGTGAATGTCAGATTCTGAAGAGTTTGATGAGGTGGTTGGTGTGCAGGAGGTAGAAGATACTTGAAACACAGTTTTTAATGGTGTGACATCAAGAACTTCTGTCTCAGGAATGTTGGGTTCAGAAGTATTGGTTGGTTCTGAAGGAATTTCAGAGGGTTTTGATGGGTGTTCTGAGGTAGATGGATCTGATGAAATTGTCATTGGTTCAGATGAAACTGGAACAGATGTTATTTTTGTAAGTTCAGAAATAACAGGTACAGATGCAGTGGGTTCAGATGATTTGGATGGTGGATTATCTGATGGTGGTTGATTTTCAGAGGCTTTTTCTGGTAGGGTTTCAGATGATTTTTCTGGTTGTTTTTCTTGTGGGTGCTTTTGTTGTTCTGATGGCTTTTGTTTAGATGGTTCAGAGGATTTTTGTTGAGCAGATGGTTGTGGTTGTTGTTCTGTAGGTTGTTATTCTGATGGTTGTTTCTGTGGTACAGATTGTTTGATTTGAATTTTTGGTTGAGTTGTTTGTGGTACAGAGACTTTTGGTTGACTTGTTTTTGTTGCTATTGGTGTTGGAACAGATGATTTTTCAGGTGAAATGGGAATTGGATTAGAAGATTTTTGTGGTGATGGTGTAGAAACATGAGGTGGAGCAGTAACAGATGTATTTTGTGTAGAGGGAGGTTTTGGAATAGACTTAATATTAGAATCATTTAAAACAACAGGATTTGCAGAAGATACAGAAGATTTAGTACCTTTAATCTTGATTCTTTTGGCTGGTACAGAAGGAGTGTCTCCAGATTCTTTCCTCTTTAAGAGCTTCTGTGGCTTCTCAACAATCTTGATCTTCTTCTGAGCAGGTGCAGCTTCTGCTTCTGGTAGTCCTCTTTCTTGGTGGTTCTTCTTCTTCTTCTGCTTCAGGTAATGGTTGTCTTGCTAGCTTTATAATGTTTGTAGGAACAGGCTTTCCTTCTTTCTTGCACTCATTAATATACATTACAATAATGTGCCTTGGTTCTTCAGCATAGAACAAAGGGTAATCGTCTATAGGAGTTCTCTTCTTACTCAGTTCAGAAATATTAAACTTCTTGGGAGCTGTTGTGAGTTCATCCACTATTTTAAGTCTCTGAAGACTTTTGGCATTCAGAGGCTTTCCAATTCCTCTGTAACTCCAGCAGCGTACAGAGCAGTAACCAGTCCATTCTCAGTTAGAAGATCTGAGATTAACCTTCCAAAAGGAATCCAGGTTCTGATCTTCTGTCCTTTTTCTTTCACATATTCTCTAGAGGCATTTATATGATTCCAAAGATGCATAAAGAGAATATATGGAAGATCTACCTTGGTGCTCTGACTGAGGCAGTACATAAAATAAAGCTGTTCATTATTGACATAGTCTGGAGAGTTTGTTGACTTCCTATGATGAGTGCATCCCATGAAGATCTTAGCCCAGATCTTGTAGTCAGGCTTCAGATCCTTGAACTTGTTAGAAGCTTGTCCAGCAGTCATCACTTCTTCATACACTTCATCCATATCCACACGCCCAACTGGCAAGTGTGAAACTCCATCTGTTTCCTCATAGCCAATAAGTTTTCTGATCAGATCTTCTGTTATTATTATTTCTTTGCCCAGAACAGAAGATAAGATAAACTTAGGGTAAACTGAAGCATGGATCCAGAACTCTTTCACAAGAAGGGGGTAAACTGGTCCAAACAGTCTATCAAAATACTTCACCCATCCTTGAGCACCTATGATTGAACGAAACTCAAAACCATTCTCAGCAAGTGAATCAAATTCCACCGTTGATTCACACAGAACTTCCAGCTTTTCAACAGGGGTTAACAATGTTCTTTTTGGTGGAGAATAAGGAGTAACACCCATGTTAGCAGAGGTAACTGCAGCCATTGTAGATTGAAATTGTGCAGCAGTTGATGATGAAGTTGCCATTGAAGATGGTTTTGTCACACGCTTAGGGTTTTTATGCAGAGAGAAGAAAAAATGAAAATGCATAAATTTTCTGAGATGTGAAAAGTGTGAATGTGAAGAGAAGAGATGTATTTATACTAAAACAAGTAGGCATACAAACAGTCAGATTTTGCACGTTTGAACAAAGCATTAAATGAAAAGAATAAAAATAATTTCAAGCATTTATTGCTTCTGACAAATTGGGGGGAAAATCAAGATTTTCACTATTCAACTCACCTCAAACGTCTCTTCAGTAGTGTACACGCCACCTTTACGGAAATGGAGTGACACGTGTTTGCTTGCATGTGTTCTGAATTCTCTTTGAGAAATGAAACGTTAACCAACGTTCAGATCCTCTAAGGATTGTTAGTTCAAAGTTTCACAAAAACAAATTTAATAAAATAAATAAGCAGTCAGAAGAAATACTTCAGAGCATTAGACATTTTTGCATCTGTGAAAATTTGCTTCTGACAAATATCATTCTAGACAAAAATCCATACCAATATTTTTCAGAATAAATTTGAATCTATCTTCAACAAGGGGTTTTGTAAAAATATCTGCCCATTGATGATCTGTATCAACAAAGGCCAAATTTATGATTCCCTTCTGAACATAGTCTCTGATGAAATGATGCTTAATTTCTATATGTTTTGCCTTAGAATGTAAAATGGGGTTTTTAGACAAACATATAGCAGAAGTATTATCACAGAAGATAGAAATGTTACTTTCAAATATTTGATAATCTTCTAGCTGACTTTTCATCCAGAGCATCTGCGTGCTACATCCAGCAGCAGCAATATATTCTGCCTCTGTGGTTGAAAGTGTAATTGTGGGTTGCTTCTTGTTGTACCAAGAGATTAGATTTCTTCCTAGATATTGACAACTTCCAGAAGTACTTTTCCTTTCCACTCTGTCTCCAGCGTAGTCAGCATCACAGAATCCAAATAATTTGAAATCATCAGATTTTCTATAACACAAACCCACATTAGAAGTACCTTTCAGATACCTTAGAATCCTCTTGGCAGCTGTCAAGTGTGATTCTCTAGGATCTGATTGGAATCTAGCACACAAGCATACACTGAACAATATGTCAGGTCTAGAAGCAGTTAAATAAAGAAGAGAACCAATCATACCTCTGTAGAGCTTCTGGTCTACTTTCTTACTTACCTCTTCCTTGCCAAGTGAGCTAGTTGGATGCATGGGAGTCTTTGCCAGCTTACTATCAGTCATGTTAAATTTCTTCAGAATTTCTTTAACATATTTGGTCTGATGTATGTAAGTGCACTCTGGAGTTTGATTGACTTGGATTCCTAGAAAGAATCTGAGTTCTCCCATCATGCTCATTTCAAATTCTGCCTGCATACATGTAGCAAACTCCTTTCCCAGCATAGTATTGGTAGATCCAAATATTATATCATCCATATAAATTTGGCAAATTAGAAGATCTTTCTTAATTGATTTACAAAAGAGTGTTGTGTCCACTTTGCCTCTGATGAAATTTTTCTCCAGAAGAAAATTGCTCAATCTCTCATACCAAGCTCTGGGAGCTTGTTTTAAACTATATAGAGATTTCTTTAGTTTGAAAACATGATCTGGAAATTTTTCATTTTCAAAACCAGGAGGTTGGTGGACATAAACTTCTTCTTCTATAATACCATTTAGAAAGGCACTTTTAACATCCATCTGATACAGAGTGATGTTATTTTGTGCAGCAAATGAAATAAGAAGGCGTATAGATTCTAACCTTGCCACTGGAGCATAAGTTTCAGTGTAATCAATACCTTCTTGTTGACTGTACCCTTGAGCAACAAGCCTTGCTTTATTTCTTTCAACTTCTCCTTTCTCATTCAGCTTATTTCTGAAGACCCATTTTGTTCCAATTATATTGAATCCTTGTGGTCTTTGAACTAGATCCCATACATCATTTCTGGTGAATTGATTTAACTCTTCTTGCATGGCAATAATCCAATCATTGTCTTGCAGAGCTTCATCTACAGAAGATGGTTCAATTTCTGACACCAGTCCAAATAGTGACGCTTCAGATGATCTTAGAAAGGATCTTTTTCTGATGGGATCATCCTTCTTTCCAATAATGACATTCTCTGGATGAGAAGCTTTAATTCTGGATGATGATCCTCTAACAGTTGATTCTTCAGAAATGTTTAGATTGTTCATCTGAGAAGTTAAAGGAATAGCATCTGGCGTTGCTTCTGGTTCTGGGACTTCAGAGTCAGTGAAGACTACTTCTCTATCTGCAGAATTTTCAACCTGCTTTGGCTTTTCAGAGCCAAGCTTGTCATCAAATCTTACATGAATAGATTCTTCCACAATCTGTGTTTCAGTATTGAACACTCTGTAGCCTTTAGAGCGTTCAGAATAACCAAGCATGAAACACTTCTGTGCTTTGGAATCAAACTTGTTAAGATTCTCTTTAGTGTTAAGTATATAGCAAGTACATCCAAAAGGATGAAAATATGAAATGTTGGGCTTTCTGTTCTTCCACAGTTCATATGGAGTCTTTTTCAGAAGAGGTCTTACAGACACTCTGTTCTGAATGTAACAAGTTGTGTTAATTGCTTCTGCCCAAAAGTGTTTTGCCAGATTTGTCTCATTGATCATGGTTCTGGCCATTTCTTGCAGAGTTCTGTTTTTCCTTTCTACAACCCCATTTTGTTGTGGAGTTCTAGGACAGGAAAAATCATGAGCAATGCCATTTTCAGAAAAATATTTTTCAAAATATTTATTTTCAAATTCACCACCATGATCACTTCTGACTTTTATAATTTTGAAATCTTTTTCATTCTGGACTTGCTTGCAGAAGTCAAAGAACACAGAATGTGACTCATCCTTGTGTTTTAAGAACTTTACCCATGTCCATCTACTATAGTCATCAACAATGACTAATCCATACTTCTTGCCTCTGATGGATGCAGTTTTCACTGGTCCAAACAGATCAATATGAAGTAATTCTAGTGGTTTGGAAGTAGAAACAACATTTTTTGATTTAAAAGATGATTTTCAAAACTTCCCTTTTTGGCATGCTTCACAAAGAGCATCTGAAGTGAACTTCAGATTAGGGAGTCCTCTAACAAGATTAAGTTTATTAATCTGAGATATACGTCTCATATTAATATGGCCCAATCTTCTGTGCCAGACCCATTGCTCTTCATTAACAAACAAGAGGCATTTAACATTCTGAACTTTAAGTTCTGAAAGATTTATTTTATAAATGTTGTTTTTCCTCTTACCACTAAATAGGATAGAGCCTTCCTTTTGACTAATAGCTTTATAACATTTTTGATTAAAGGTAATATCATAACCATTGTCACTTAATTGACTTATGGACAATAAGTTATGCTTTAACCTTTCAACAAGTAAAACATTAGTAATAGAGGGAAGTTTACCATTTCCAATGGTGCCAGATCCAATGATCTTACCCTTCTGGTTCCCTCCAAACTTCACATCACCTCCAGATCTAAGTTCCAGGCTTTGGAACATAGACTTTTCTCCTGTCATGTGTCGTGAGCATCCAGAGTCCAGGTACCATGATTGGCGTCCTGACCTTGCTGCTAAGAACATCTACAACATGAATTATTTTACTTTTAGGTACCCAGATCTTCTTGGGTCCTTTAGGGTTAGTGGTTCTGAAGGTTTGTCTAAACTTCTGTTTTTCAACATAAGGTTTATTTTGACTTGCCTTGGGTTTAAACACATAAGTATTCTTCTCAGAGATTGTGTGTTTAATGTCATTTAAGTGACCAAACTTAAATTGAGAGTACAAAGGTGTCTTCTTGATGAAGAGTTTGTCAACAAATTTTGGATTACTTCCAGAGGAAGATTCATATCCAATACCTCTTCTGTTGTTCCCACTAACACCATAGATCATGGAAGCCATCTTGCTTCTGTCTATGCTCTTAGTAAGGAATCTCTGAAAGCTAGAGTCATATTTTTCTAAAATATTTTCACATGACTTAGCCTCAGATTCAGATTCTTGTTGAGTTATTTCAAAGTCATTTTTGATTTTCAGATTAATTTCTTTTTGCTCAACAAGTTCTGTCTTCAAAAGATCAATTTCAGATTCAAGACTGCTTTTCAGCTTCTTGTATTTGAGTTTGATATTGTTATAGCTTTTCAGAACTTCTGATAAAACTTTGGCAAGTTCTTCTTTAGTAAGTTTAACCATTACCTCATCAGCGTCATCGTCAGATTCAGAATCAGATTCAGATCCTGAAGTTCCTTCTTCCTTATCTTCTGTGCTGGCCATCAGTGCAACATTAGCACATTCTTCTTCTGATTCAAAGATGATTCAGATTCATCTGAGTCATCCCATGTTGCCATCAGAACCTTCTTCTTTTTGTTAAACTTCTTCTTGGGTTTTTCTTTTTGAAGTTTGGGGCAATCATTCTTGTAATGCCCAGGTTCTTTGCACTCATAGCATACAACTTCTTTCTTGCCAGATCTTCTATGCCCAGAAGATTCCTTTCTATGATCGGATTTTCTGAAGTTGTTGAACTTCTTTCCCTTGTGCTTCCAGAGTCTGTTGATCCTTCTGGACAGTATGGATAATTCATCTTCTTCTTCAGAAGAAGATCCTTCAGAGCTTTCTTCAATAACCTGCAAAGCTTTAGCAGATTTATTAGATTTTAAAGCAATAGATTTACCTTTCTCTTTCTTCTGAGGTTCATCTTCCTCAAGCTCAATTTCATGACTCCTCAGTGAGCTGATGAGTTCTTCTAAAGAGATCTTGTTCAGATCTTTAGCCATCTTCAGCGTTGTCACCATAGGTCTCCATCTGGTGGGTAAACTTCTGATGATCTTTTTCACATGATCAGCAGTAGAGTATCCTTTGTCCAGAACCTTTAGTCCAGCTATAAGTATTTGAAATCTGGAGAACATAGCTTCAACAGATTCAGAGTCTTCCATCTTGAAGGCTTCATACTTTTGGATCAGAGCCAGAGCCTTTGTTTCCTTGACTTGAGAGTTTCCCTCATGAGTCATCTTTAAGGATTCAAACATGTCAAATGCAGTTTCCCTGTTTGTAATTTTTTCATACTCAGTATGAGATATTGCATTCAACAATATTGTTCTGGCCTTGTGATGATTTCTAAAATCTTTCTTTTGAGCATCTGTCATAGATTTTTTGTCTATCTTCTTACCATTCCCATCTGTGGGATGAACATATCCATCTATGACTAGATTTCATAAATCAGCATCATATCCAAGGAAAAAACTTTCAATTCTGTCTTTCCAATAATCAAATTTCTCCCCATCAAACATAGGGGGTTTGGTGCTGATTCTGTCCCTTTCTTCAAATTTGTTGTTAATGTTAGATATTGTATTATCAGCCATAGTAACAACCAAATATATATCAAAGTATTTCTCTCTAGATCTTTATTGTCACTGTTAAATGGTAGCACGCACAGAACCGGAGCTCTGATGCCAACTGAAGGTGAGAAAATACTTAGAAGGGGGGTTGAATAAGTATGAAAGATTAAAACTTAGAATTAAAACTCAAGTATTTTTATCCTGGTTCGTTGAAATCAACTACTCCAGTCCACCCTTCCTAGAGTGATTTGCCTTTCTCAATCAAGGACTTAATCCACTATTTAATCAAACAGATTACAATAGTAACACCTAAGAACAACTGTTCTTAGTCTTCTCAAGAGCTACTGATCCCAACTGGATCCTCTTAAGGAAATCTTTTACAATCAATGTAAAACTATTACAAGAGTAAGAATGCTTATAAAAAGCTATTATCACAACTGTGATATTTCTCTTAAGTTTAAGAACAATGAAATAAATTCCTAGAATGAATATGAAAGTATGAGATCTTGAATATTTGATTTCTTTTCAATGCCAACGTCAACTGAAGAATTTGGTGAAGTCTTGCTTTTATAGGCAGCTGATCCAAGGTGAGCTTCACGTTGAGAAGAGTGTCCAAAAGGTCTGAGCCTTTTTGTCTTCACATCAAGTGACCTTTCCTAGAAGAAGAAAGCACAGAAAAATCCTTTTTGTCTGTGTTCTTGTGTCTAGCATAAATAAGGAAAGAGACGTTTGGTTCACTCCAACGGATATATTCTTTGAATATTTCTTCTTCAGTTTTCAGCAAATATATCAGAGTCTGATTGGGTCAGAGTCTTCTGATGATGATTAGAGTCTTGCTGAATCAGAGTCTTCTGTAGCAGGTATGCTTTCAGGGTGTTAAGATCAGAGCATATTTGAGACAAAACTTCAGTACTGGCAGCTTTAGTACTTTCAGAATCTTCTGTAGAAACTATGCTTTGAAAAACTCTTCATACAAAATTCTTCTTTGCTTCAGATGCTTCTGACTTGCTTCAGATCCTTCTGGAGCTTCTGCTTCAGATCCTTCTAGAGCTTCTGCTTTAGAATCTTCTGGAGGCTACGCTCAGAATCTTCTGTTGGCAGCAATCAGAATCTTCTAATGAGTGCATCTGGCGGTTCAGAGTCTAATTAATTTCTTGTGTTCAATTCTGATTTGCTTATGGAGTGTTAATTTCTTTACTATCTGCAGTAAAAACTCTCAAGCAAATTTTAGAGTATATAATTCTTAAATACAAAATTTCATAATAGTTATCATCAAAACATAGAGATATTATTAAGAACCAATCTGTGTTCTAACAGACCCTCCCTTTGCTTGTCTGTTTTGTTTGTTCTCTTTGCTTGATTGCTTAGAGGTTGAGCTTCTCCCTCTGCTTGTATTGCTGTATCCCATTTGCATCTTTACTGTTTGCTTTTCTGTTTTATCTGCTTTATGATTTTTGCAGTTTGTTTGTGTTTCCCATTAACATGATCCCTTAGGACTCTCACTTCCTTTGATAAGGAAGTGATGATAGACTTTTAGGTTGAAACCTTTGCATGATAACGACTATGAGTTCCCTGTTTCAAACTCAACCCATAGGATGAATCCATGGCATGACAACAGTAGGAATCTTGATAGTCCCCATAGAGTCGTTCTCTTCTCATCTCTAAAACAACAGTAAAATACGTAATAAAGGCAAGTTGGTACAGTATGTTACGAGCCTTAAGCCACTTAGGAAATGGTTATTGGAGGGTTTCCTTCCAATAATCAGGATGTTTAGTATGGTACCCTTTGGGTGACATGTGACGCATTTACTCCTAAGTCATAATCTCTAGTGCAGTACGAACTACAAACATCCATAAAAAACACTTCTTCCGTAAAAGACAAAAAACAAACGTCAAACCTCTTTTTGCCCCGTGGGCTCCTTTAATCGGGAAAACATTTTCATAAAAAGAGTGTCGTTAACTCCCAATTCTACCGCAAACGGTAACGCACGAGTCTCCGACGAGCGAGCTGCATACACCAAACTGCTGGAACTGTTTGTTAACCCTACTTGGAAAAACATATGAATCAACCTGTATTCCGTAGTAGCCTGAACTACGTTCGCTCTGATTTCTCTTATGAGAATACGTAGGCACAAGATGCGATATCTTGGCGAGAAATCTTCCCTTCACCCGTAGTTAGCCAAACTACGTTGACTCTGATTTCTCGTTCTCTGACGAGAATACGTAGGTACGGAGCACGATGCTTTGCCAAGTCTTTTTTTCTTTTTTTTTCAGACCAGCCTTGATAGGTAGATAGTTAAACCAACCCGTTAGATAAACACAACAAGCATGGATCCCATTGAGTATAACGGACGTGAGGGGTGCTAATACCTTCCCCTTGCGTAACCGACTCCCGAACCCAGACATGGTTGCGATGACCTTGTCTTATACCTTTTCGTCAGGTTTTTCCGATTGTTTCCTTTCCCTTTCTGTGGGATAAATAACGAAAGGTGGCGACTCTTCTGTTTTGCGGACACCTTATTTTCGCAGTAGCGACACATGCACACGTGAAACAGCTCCAATTTCTCTGGTTTTTGATTCAAATTACATGCTGGGAGTTCAAATTGATCATGTGGCTGGAAATTATCCCTTGAATTGATCCAATGGTTGGTATTGAATGTGAAACTTCACCATGAAGTTACTTGAAAATGCACGTGTTCTTGATGCCATGAATCCAATCCAATTTGTGCATTTCACTTGGTATGATAAAGGGACTCAAAATATGCACAAATATGGCATGAAAAGGAATTAAATCCAATCCAATTTAAATCATGACTTTAAAGTCTTTTTTCATGATTTTTCCTTCACCAATTTCCAAACCCTAGCAAATTCAATCCAATTGAGTGTTCCATGATGAAATTGAGATCATTTGAATAAACTTTCATGTTGGGAAAAGTTCCATTTGAAGTGCACAAGTGGATGATCAAGAACTATAATGAAAAGGACCTATAATCTCACTTTCCCAAAATACCCCTGCCTTGCAATCCTCATAACTTGAGTTCTACAAATCAGATGAAGGACTTCTAGAAATTTCTGGAAAGCTAAGATCATAAGGAACAACTTTCATGTTTGCATCAAGTAGAGATAAAACATGATTCTAGGTCAAAAATGCCTTGGAAGTTGGTTGACTTTTGTTGATTGAAAACACATTCATCTGAGGACCCATAACTTGTTAGCATCATAACTTGAGTTCCAAAAACCCAATGGATGAGTTCTAGTACTCAAAATAAAGCTAAGAACATGCACTACAAGTCTCATGTTTGCATCAAAGTGATATGTGTCGCTACTGAGAAAAAAGGTGTCGGCAATGACAGAAGAGTCGCCACCGTCCGTTATTTATCCCAACGAGGGAAAGGAAACGAGCAGAGAAAACCTAACGAAAACGGGATAAGATTGGTCGTCGCAACCAAATCTCGGGGTTCGGGAGTCGGTTATGCAAGGGGAAGGTATTAGCACCCCTCACGTCCGTCGTACTCAACGGGATCCACGCTTAGTTGTCTATCTAGAAGGGGTTTACTATCTAAGCTAAAGGTCTCAGGGACAAAAGAAAAGAAAACAGACTCGACAGAGCATCGCTGCTCTGGCCTACATATTCCCGTGTGGTACGAGAAATCAGAGTCAACGTAGTTCGGCTAACTACGGGTGAAAGTGGGGAAGGTTGCTCGCCAAGACATCGCGTCTCGTGCCTACGTATTCTCATATGGTATGAGAAATAAGAGTAAACGTAGTTCGGGCAAATAAGAACACTAGTTGGTTCAAAAGTGTTTACCCGAGTAGGGTTAACAAACAGTTCTAGCAGTTAGGTGTATGCAGCTCGACCTTCAGAGACTTAGGCGTTACCTGTTTGCGGTAGAACTAAGAGTTAATGAAACTCTTGTTTATGAAAATGTCTTCCATTATTAAAGGTCCCAAAGGACAAAATGAAGTTTGATCATTTGTTTTTTGTGTCTTTTAAGGAGAAGTGTTTTTGAATTCTTTGTAATTCATATTGCACTAAAGACTATGACCTAGGAGCGAATGCGTCGCACATCACTCAAAGGGTGAACACTAAACACTCTAGGCCATCAAGAAGAAACCCCCCAATAAACATTTCCCAAGTACTTAAGGCTCGTAACGTACAATATTCATTAGCCTTTATTAAGAATTTTGAAGTTGTTTTGAGATGAGAAAGAGAGGGGACACAACTAAGGGGAACTAGACTCAAACCCTATAGTTGGCATGCAAGATAAACCTATAGTTGAATGAGATGATGGGAGGAAAAGTGGGAACCAAGGGAACTCACAAGGGCTACTCAACCAAACATACTACATCCAATATGCACACAAATCACACAAATGGTCCTCAAAGGCTCACTACTTATGGCATGCTTCAAATTCCTCCAAAGGAGGGATTAAGCTTCCATAAAGAGGATCCTAAAGTCCTAGGACAAAAGTATAGATGAGGGTAGAATGTACTCAAAGTAAATGAAACAAAACATGTAAAATAATCCAAGCAAATCATGACAAAAGGAGTGTAAACATTCACATACATGCACATATGGAACCCTAAAAGATAGGTCAAAAGAAGTACAAACTTAAACAAGTTTCAAACCAAATGAGGACCTATAATTCAACATAAAAACACATCATTGTATCCACAACATGAATCCACAAGCATCAATGGCTCAAAGAATGCACAAAAGTCCTTTACAGGGAAAACTAGTTCATGTATTAGGGTAAACATCACACAAAGATAGCACAAAATGGAAATTACATTAAAAATAGCAAACATATCCAAAAAATGCCAAATAAAATCCTAGATGGCCCCTAAGGTATTAGGAACTAGGGGTCAAAAGGGAGGGAACTAAATCCAAACACAATTATGCAAACAGAGGAGAAACTCTAAGGGATATCCTAAATGCAAGGGTAAATCGAGGGTCCTAAAAATCAAACTAAAACCCTAACCAATTTTCAATAAAACCAGGGGTAAAAATGTCACAAAAATCACTCAACATGCCAAGAGTATGCACAAGAAAATTAGCCAATTAGATGAACATTTCATCACAAAATAAAATCAAGAACAAAAGATATGCATTTTTCAATTCACATAAAATACCTCAAAATGAAAAAATCATTTTTAATTGAAAATGGCTAAAAAAATTAATCAAAAAAATTTGTAAAATCAGATAACATGACAAAGTGTATGAAAATATTTCTTTCCAAGATTTTTATATGCATTGAGGTATATTTAATGGATTAACAATCAAACAGAAATAAAATGGAAAAAAAGAAAAAGAAAACTAAATGGAAAAAAGATGGGTGCAGATAGCAAACAAACCAAGTTAATTCTATGGGCTAGCATGCAGGGGAGGTGTAGTTAGAAGTCCAAGGCCCAAGATCTAAAACTAAATCAGAGTAGAGCGAAACGCTTCGTTTCATTAACTCTACGTGGCAGTCAACTGGTCAAACAAGGATTAAGATATAATCGCAGCCGTTGGATAGGTTCAGGTCAAAGAGTCAGAGGGTGAGGTGGCTATACATGTATGCACGCCTGAGGGAATAACTAGACGCCAGAGCCACTGTGCTCCGGTCGTCTTCTCTGATTACCCAAAGTTGCAGGTGGATCAAAACTCCACCAAAACCTAAGATTTTTGAGTCTAAACTCATCTACGTGTTGTACTGATCACTAATCTAACCTTAGTTCTCATTTATCACTCCTAAATCAAGCAACACGAATTGGACAAGTTTTGAGGTCATTCCAAGAATTATCAAGAACAACAATTAAACCTATCCAGAAACGATCTATGGTGCTAAGGGATCATGAATCTATGAAAATGGCAATTGATTGATGCATGAACAGAGAGAATTTGTGAAGGATAACTTACCTAACAAAGTGCCTCCGTTGGGCCTTGATTTGTTGATGAAAACTGTGTAAAACCAACCAGAAAGTTTCCCTGAACTTCAATGGAGCTCTTGGTGCTCTTGAATTAGACTGAAATTGCTTGAATCTTGAAAACCTGATTTCACTTTGCTCTTCACTTTTGCAACTGAATTCTATCTCAATTTTGCGCCAAATCCAACCCTTAAGCTTTGTGAATGATCTGAGAATTATATACAATGGATCCAGATTGAATGGAGGCCCAATTAAGGCCTGTTTATGGCAATTGAAAAAATCCAATTTTTGATTTTGAAGCTTGAAATTCACGATCCAAAGTGATACCAAAAGCCATGGTTTTCATTCACACAGCTTGCTTGAAATGTACACTGATCCAATGGATGGAGATTGCCCTTTAATTTGATCTTATGGTGAGATTTGGATATGTTACTTCAATGTGAAGCAACCTTGAAATTAACCATGAAAATGACCTCAAAACTCCATTCTGATCAATGCATTATGTTTAGTATATTCAAGGCATTCAAAAAATGCACAAACATGTCATGGTATGGTTTAAAATGAATTCAATTCAAAGTCATGGCTTTTAAGTACTTTCTCATGGATATTCCTTCACCAATTCTCATATACAAGCCATATCCATGAAAAGTGATTGTTTGGAGATGATATAGAGCTCATTTGGAGCAAATTTGATGTTGGATAAAGTTCCATTTGACGTATGCAAAGTTATGAAAATGACCTATAACCAAAATGACCTATAATCAAAGTTTCCCAAAATACCCCTTCCTTGCAAGCTTCATATCTTGAGCTATACAAATCAGATGAAGGATTTCTAGTACTTTTTGGAAAGCTAAGATCATAAGGAAAAACTTTCATGTTTGGGTTAAAGTGAGGAGAAACATCCTTCTAGGTCAAAAATGTCTTGGACGTTGGTTGACTTTTGTTGACCAAATTCACATTCATCCGAGGACCCATAACTTGTCAGCATCATAACTTGAGTTCTAGAAACCCAATGAATGAGTTCTAGTACTCAAAATAAAGATAGAAACATTCTCTACAAGTTTCATGTTGGAGTAAAGATGAGATGAAACTTGTATATTGAGATATGTAGTCTTGAAGTTAGGTACTAAATAGGGGATTTTACACTGACAAGCTTAGAAACCCTAGCTTAGCAACTTCTCACACTCTTGATTCTTCTTGGTTTTATCTTGGAATAACTTCTTAGATGTCTCAACACAACATTCCACGATCAAAAATACTTGGAATTGAGTCTTGATCTCCTTCAAATTCACTGTTGACTTAGGGTTGACCAGATGAAAACCCTACTTGTACCACCTTTGACTATGGCTTCTTGCACTTGGTATAATGACTTGAATAAGCTCCTCAATGACCTTTAAGACATTCAATTAGCTTATATAATGTTCTATATCCATAGCCATGGACTCAATGTCATATGATGATCTTTGCATGGACTCCAAGATAAGAGATGAACCATATCCCTTCATCTGCTCCTTCAAAGAACTTTGACTTTCTTTTGATGATGATAAGCACTGGACAGCTTGAATAAGACTTCTTGATTAGGCTTAGAACCTTTGGCAACCTCCTCTTGCTAGGCACACCTCTCTTGATCCCCTGTATATGGGCAATGGTATGAAAATGCTAATGCTATGAAAATGCAATGAAACATAAACCAAGTTAGAAAAAGGTTGGGCAAATTTTGGGGTACAACAATATAAAACTTGTATCTTGAGATATGTGGTCTTGAAGTTGGGCACTAAACGGGGGATTTCACACTGAGAACCTTAGAAACCCTAACTTAGTAACTCCTCACACTCTGGATTCTTCTTGAATTGACCTTGGAATAACATCTCAAATGTCTCAACACAACATTCCATGATCACCATGACTTAGAACTGAGTCTTAATCTCCTTCAGATCCATAGTTGATTTAGGGTTAACCAGATGAAAACCCTAGATGCACCACTCTTGACTGTGGCTTCTTGCACATGATACAATAACTTGGATAAGCTACACAATGGCTCTCAAAGCACTCAATGAGCTTCACAATCCTCTAATGATCCTCAATTGGCCTCCAGGTTAGGAAGTAATCCACATACATCCATCTACTCTCTCAGAGAGCATTGACCACTTCTTGGTGACTTGATGAACACTCATGCTTGAATAAAACCTCTTGCTTAAGTTTAGAACCCTTGGTAATCTTCTCTTGTTATGCACACTCCTCTTGATCCCCTGCAAATGAATAATGGTATGCAAATGCAAATGCTAGAACAATGAAATGAAACATAAACCAAGTAAAGAAAAGGTTGGGCAAATTTTGGGGTACAACATAGGGGTTAACCGATTAACCAATTGAAAATGTTTGAAAATTTGAATATTCGCACTGGTTAATCGATTAACCAGTTTGCACTGCATCTGGTTAACCGATTAACATTGTACTAGAGGCAGAAAACAACAGCTCAAAAGCAATTTTCAGCAATTAATCACTTCTCCAATAATCCAGACGATCACATAATCAATTATGCACAAAATTAACACCAGAAAACAGTGATCCAACAGCATGTAAACACATTCAAACAGCAAGATCTCAAATCACATGGATCAAAATCAACAAAATCAATCAAAAATGAAGATCAACATGATGATTATGCAAATAAGCTCAAAAACAGAATCAAATCTAGAATTTCCAACCTACAAAGCGGATATTTGCTTTGGTAAATGTTGATTCAACTTTAATTGAGCAGATCCAAGCAAGAAACCCAGAGATTCTTCAAGATCCAAGTAATTTCTTGTTGTAGAAGTGAAGATCCAGCAAAATTAAGCAAGAACTATCCAAATAAGCTCCTCTAGATCAACTTCAAAATTCAGATCCATAATAGCACGAAAATTGAATGGAGAATTGAAAACAATATGGATGAAGGATGAAGGTTTTAGATCTAGAATTCTATGATTCTAATGGAGAATCAAAGAATTCAAGGTGAGAAGAGTTTTAGTGGAGTTTGGGAGATGGAAAAGTTGAGAGCAAAATTTAAGAGTGAGTTTGAATTCTGAAAATGAAATGAAATTATGAGGATTGTGTGTGTGAGGTTTGGAGCAAATCATTTAAATATGCTCTTGGTTAGGATTCAAATGAGGTTTGGAGTGTGGTTTGTTTAAATTGGAATGGGATTAGGAATGGGAAATTGGAGGCAATTTGAATTAATTTGAAAACTAATCCAAATTCAAAATGGTTCTAGATCCTTCCTTTGATGTAAAATCAATTTCTCAAGTGATCAAAATGGACCCCAAAGTGAATTCTATTAAAATTCACGTGCAGAGGAAAAATTTGCCTTGGTTAATTGGTTAACCATATGGGTTAATCGATTAACACCTTCATAAATTCAAATTTGACCTAATTTTGACTTGGTTAATCGGTTAACACCTTTAAATTTTGAATTTTGGCGCCTTTTAGAGGGAAATCTGCACATTTACCCATTTTCATCTGTTCAAAGCCCTATTTGGCCTCTGACACTTGCTCTTGAATACTACAGCCATGAGAATGCTAGAGATAGCCTGATTGCAGCCTCTTGAGCTGAAAATAACCTGCAAAATAAAATAAAACTGACCGCTCAATCGCCGGGAAAAATAAATGTCGGAGCTCCTGATGCTCACTGTTTGGTCTCTCGCACCAAAGAAAACCTTGAGACACACGAAAACCTTGATCCCCTGGCTCAAGAACAAATGCTATAACATGCAGAAATGCGAAAATGCAAAGAAACATGAGCCAAGAAAAGAAAAGGTTGGTCAAATTTTGGGGTACAACAACCATCAACCTATTGCACACACTTCACCGAGGTTTCGATATTGGGGGCACCCTCAGGGACTAGTATCGTTTCTTACAACTCGACCCTTGATGCGTAAGTCAAGTCGGTTCCGTTTCTCAAACCATTTCCATTCCCACATGTTTTGCACGCGATAATAAGTCAAATCCTTGATCCAACGTCAAGCGGATTTTCATAACAAACTATCAATTAATTAACAACTATTTAATTCTTTTCAAGGTGTAAAGAGTGGGTTCAAGTCTTTGATCTTGCTTTTAGTTGTTTGGATGTGAGTTATCTTATTCGTGTGTGAGAAATTGATGCCTTTAAATAACATTAACAAACTCGACAATATTTAACCCTCGTCCAATTACTCATCCTTTCAAACACATTTCCTTCCGTGATGAAAAAGAGAGAGTTCCAAGTCTTTGGTTCACTCTCCCGATTACTTGGGTCTGAGAAGTCTTTCTTAAGCTTCAAATGGTCGTCATCAGTTCAAACTCACCTTTCAAACACATTTCCTTCCGAGATGAAAAAGAGAGAGTTCCAAGTCTTTGGTTCTCTCTCCCAATTACTTGGGTCCGAGAAGTCTTTCTTAAGCTTTGAGTAATCGTCATCTGTTCCTACTTCAAACTCACTTCAATCCCGTTTCTCTTCGTGGTTGTTACCACGAACTACGACTGCGCTGATTCTTTATTCATTCTTGAATGCAAGATACGTAGGCACAGGATTGCGATGATCTTGGCGAGCACAAACCCCTCCATCTTGCGTCTCCCCCATCCTTTCCCGTAGTCGAACTACGACACTCTGATTTCTCATTCTCGCCCGAATGAGTATACGTAGGCACAAGGGCCCCAATCCTTTGCGAGCACCCTATCCTTTAACCATCCCCTTTTCCCCTTAGTGTCTTTATCCCTTTATAGTACCATTTTAGTATTTAGTATTGAGAAGAGAAGAATTAAGCTTAGGTAACTTTCATCACAACTCGAATTAAGAGGTTTCTGTTGAGTATAATGGACGTGAGGGGTGCTAATACCTTTCCATCGCGTAACTGACTCCTGAACCCAGGAACATCGGGTTACGACGGCCGTGTTCCTTTCCGCTTTTAAGAGATTTTCTAGATATTTTTCTTCTCCCGTTTATTCGGGATAAATAAAGTTCGATGGAGACTCTGCGAACCGCATTTCCGCGCCTTTTGCGCGAGGGCCGTATGTTCGAATGAATTTTCGAGGTGCGACAATGAGATGATGAGATGATGCACACATAACACAAAAGCAAGTATTCAAAAATACAATGCATATGCATACACAAGGCTCCCTAAGCTCAAGGTCAAAGCATGAAGTCAAAAGGTCTACCCATCCCCAAGGATTTGCACTATGAGTTATTTGTACCTGTCGAACGGGTTCTATCAAAGTTCACAGAGTCATAGTAAATCCTTCGGATATTTCCAACTAACACAACTACTTACGTGAGTCAACAATATTCTCAAGATAAACTCGTCTGAACAGACCCTTCACATATTGCTCAAAGCATGGTATCCCTGTTAGCCATATGTGAGGGCATTAGCTAACTATTAGAGCCGAGGTGATATCTTTCCTTAATTAAAAACTCTCGTAATTTCCTTAATTTGTATACATGATTAGGATGCTCATAAGAAACGCACTTTTCACATCCATTTATATAACCATTATGGAACGCATTTTTCACATCCATACAGGCTGGACATCGTTAGGTGCCAACTACATGCCACAAAAGAATTGGGATTATTAAGACACTCCAAATTGGAGCTATGAGCATCAACCATCCCTACATCTGCAATAACATTCCGATGAACTCCTCAAAATGATGAGGATTATGCAACTTGAGCAACGTTTGTTCATGAATGCCCATGATGAGCGGTTCTATCAACTACATAGCCAATTTCAAACTCACACTGAAAACTTCAATGATTTTTCATCCGGTGTCATGAGAAGGTTAGATGGGATTGTTGAAACAGCAGCAGGTCAACATAGGGCTCTTACCACCAGCTTCAACACACTCAATAGAGCGGTCTTGGAGTACACTGAAAGAGCTGATGCACAACTGCCTCCAGAGTATCCCTCTCAAGGACGTGGTCATCATTTCAGGGGGAGGGGACCTTGAAGATGTCTTGCATACTGCATTTTGCATCTTATCTCATTATCTGTTCATTAATGTTTTTTTTCGGTGTTGAATGGTTTATATACTTATGTGTGTTTTAAGACATGTATATTGTTCATGACCGAGATATCAAATCTTATTGTTGTTCTATTATGTGTGGCTCTATTTATCCAATTTATGTGATTTCATTAACTATATTGTATGTGAATGTCTGTTAATGTATAACCTGTTGCGAGTGTCTGGAGCTTGCGTCTCTCTTTACTTTTATACAATTCATTGACAGGTTATTTCTTTATTTTTGATATTGTCAAAGGGGGAGAAGAGTATCAAGCACATCAGTAGAAACATAAACATCACAGGTGAAAACTTAGTATCCATGCAGAAGAGTGTGTATGAATGAAGGCATCAAGCAAAGGGGAGGATAATATGACACATCATACACCGAGGTTCTATTGTTTTGCCATCATCAAAAAGGGGGAGTATGTGAGGGAAAAGCCTAATAGATAGATGTGATTGTTTTGATGATGTCAAAACTCATCTCTATAGAAAAATGTATGTTGGAAGTTGTCACCATGTCATATTTACATGTCTTGTCTCTCATAAGTCAAACACTCATCAAAAACATGACTGTTACATATAGAGATGGCCAAATCTATGTTTCATGTAGGGTTGGCCTAGTTAGTCTTGCTTGCCATACTATAGGGTTCACCAAAAGTGTCTTAATGCATGAAAATAGGCATTTTTGCCTATTTCAGGGCTTTGAGTTGACTCAAAGCTAGCTCCGGTCGACTCATACAACTATTCATTTCAATGAACTACTCTCAGGAGGGCTCGCGTCGACCCTCCGATCGACTCATACTATGACCATTTGTATTTTCTTAAATTTGCATGATGTGCGTCGACACATGACATGCTCTGGTCGAAACATGGTCCTGTTTTTTTACACAATCAGGTATACGGGTAAGTTCAGTTCGTCCCTCTTACTGCATAGGTCGACCGCTCGTTGTGTTAAGTCAAAATTCTGTTATGTAAAATAGTTTTGGGAGTCTGTTATGTTTGTTAAGTCAGTTATATCTTGTATATAAGTGGAGTTGTACTATTCCTTTCATATCAACTAAGAAAACAAGAAAAGTGAAATTTACGTGTCGATTTGTTCTCATCATCTTCATCCTCTTCATAGCATTTCACAACAACTACACATAATCATTTTTGTTGTGCATTATGCATGTTCGAGGTGATAACGTCCAAAGCCTAGAATTTGTGTAATCTGGTTTGGATTGTGTAATCGACAGGTTTTTCTTGAATAAAACCGTTAGGGTTTTGTCCTCCAAGAATCTTAAATTTTAGGGGTTTTTGCACGAACCGGTCCATCACAGATTCAGCCGAGCGAAGGTAATCAAAGAGCAGGAGGTTCTGTCGGTTTAGTAGCGATAAAAGGAGGATTGTAAGTGGAAGATTCGGGTTCGATACGTGGGTGATTGAAATCAGTTGGGCCAGATTTGAAGACCGCGGGTTGTTCAAAGAGAGTGTCGTAGTCGGAGGTTTACTCACCGCGTTCGAATGACTTGATTCAACTTGAATCAAGGGGCAAGAAGAAATATGCTCTACGTCAACAAATTGTGTTTGATTGTTTGATCTCTATTTGCTTGTATAAACATTGACCAACAGGTTATATCTATGTATATACATGTCTCAATTCTATTGTTAGAATTGAGGGCAGACGTACCCTGAGCGAGGACGACGGGTGAACTGCCTCAACAAATCGTTGTCTTTTTCTTTACGTTTATATTGCTAAAATTCTGAGTTTTTTTAGAGCAAACGATTGTGTCAATCAAATTCTGATTTGAGTTGTGCTGAACTATTTTTAAGCTAATTACAATCACTGATTGTAATAGAAAACTTGAGCACTCTACTCTCAAAATAGAATTCACTTGTAGTGTCTTGCACTCCGAGTGTTTGATCAATTGTGTGATCTAAAAACAATTGTGCTGTCTTTTGAAACTGTTTATGTTTTAAAGGGATTGAAACTAGTCACACCTGATAGTGAATAATATATGATTGAAATGTGATTAAAGTGGTGATTCTCAAATCTCGTATATCGAATTCCATAGGCTTTACGCATATCCGGTTTTCTTGTAACCGTTCGTTTTAGACGAATATAGTTCTTTGGCCACTTCCGCCTTAAACATTTTTAAAAACCAATTTTTGGTAGCGCCGACTCTTTTTTAAATAAGCGATCTATTCAAACCCTCTCCCCTCTAGATATGCGCCATCGTCTAACATTTAATTTTTTTTCTGAAATTTTCTATTATGTTTATTAGAAATTTTGAAAGAATACCAGAATTTTCTGAAGTTTGTGAAAAAAATAATTTTTTTTTAAAAACTTGAAGAAATATCAAAATTTTCTTTGAAATTTTTAAAAATTCTTTTTATATTATTAAAAAATTTAAAATTTTCAAGAAACTATCACTCTTTTCGAAATTTGCAGTAATTACAACATTTTTGAAATTCTTGTTAAAAGACGTTTTTCAAATAAATTGATAAAAAATTCATATTGATAATTTAAAAATGAATTATCGAAAATGATCAATTATCAAAAATTTTAAATTAATTATCAAAAATGATTGGTTATTAAAAATTTTAAATGAATTATCGAAAATTTCTTTCGTATTTTTTACTTTAATTATCCATAAACAATTTAAAAATTATGAAAATCCGTAGGTGCCAGCCAGACTTAATCGAAGTGACAAATTAAATATGCTCTCTAGAAACTACAATACATAAATAAGCTAGAGAGGGACAAATCTACGCTAACGTGAACCAAATCCATGGTTGCAAGTAAAAAGTAATTGACTAATTGTACGCACTGCCTTCATCTACAAGTAATTTCTTTTGAATCATATGGGCTTGACATCACTTGAATTATCATTTATTGAGACATTTATCAAGAGCCACCTACAACTACAAGGCTATAGGGCCCCAATCTCTCCACGTTTTTTTTTAAGTGTAATCACTTAATCGGAAAATTCTAGTGAAAGATTACTTTCTTTATCTTTTAATAGTAGGAGAATACGTGAAAAATGGTACTAACAAAACAGAAAATGCCTTTATTTAATTATTTTTTATTAAACCTATTTTGGTATGGAACAAGAAATTATTGATGATAGTGAAGATAGTTGGATTAACTCTGATATTGAGATAGTGAAGATCAAACTAGAAAAGAATATTTTAGATTGTGGTCATTCAATTTAATCGATTTTATTAAACTATTTGACTGATCGAACAAGAAATGTTAAATAAATAATTAGAATTTTTTTAAATATTTTTAAATTTTACGTAGGTTAACCGCATGACAACAAATACTGTACTTTATTAAATTAAAATTTTACCATGACAACATTTTGTATTTTATTTAACTATGATTTAATCATAATTTTATTCAGTGGGCCGACTTGCAAACTTTTAAAAATTGTAAATAATTGTCAAATTTTTCATTTAATACAATTAAAGTAGAAATTTAGTTAACGTACGTGGGTAGATATATATAAGTTAGATAACACTAAAAATACGTGTCCTACCTGTCTTGTCTTGAACTAAATGATTAATGGTGTCAGTATATCATTCAGAGAGTGCTTTTTTTCAGCTACCAAAATAAAATGTTACCCCATTTTTGATTGCTCTAAAAACTAAATTATTGAATTCACAACGACCTCTCTACCACGCAATGTTCTTCAATTTATTTCTTGGCTTTTTGTGACCACGTAGTTACTTAGTCATTAGAGGAAATGGGTTATTCAGTGCCACACAATTATATTCTACTTCTAAAAATGACTACAAGTTGCTTGAGAAAACCTCAATATAAAAAGAAAATTTTAAAAATGAGTAGAAGTTGCTAGTAAGAAAAACTCAAATATAAAAAGAAAAACTAAAAAATGAGTAGGAGTGTATTCTTTACATTCACATTGTTGTCATACACTTGAACTATCAAATCATATGCACAGTCCATATTTATTAACTTTGATGTCATAGACTTTGACATATCAAATGAGGACCATTTTCACCATACTACCGCCATTATTCAATTTATACACTAATTAAAATAAAATATTAATTTATTATATAAATTAACTTTCATTATAATATTTTATTTATAATTATTTTTTTATTCAGATCGTTAATTTTAATATTTTTTTAGCAATTTTTTTATAATCATTTTAGATCATTCTTTCTCTTTAGTTGATTGATTTATTTTCATCTTATTTACTCTTTTTATCATAATATCTATAAATTTTGTCTTTATATGTTCAAATAATCTAAGTTTATTTTCTATCATCTTCTTTACTATAAATTTGATACATCAAGACTCTTTCTAATTCTATCATATTCTAGTCTTACCACACATCCAACACAACATTCTCATTTCTATTACACTTACTTTATTCTCGTATTGATTCTTAAGCACTTAACATTCTGTCTCGTATAACACCGCAGGTCTTACTTCACCTCGATAAATTTTTCCTTCAACTTTAGTGGTTCCTTTGTGTACCATCAAATCTCTAAAGCCTTCATCCATTTTAGCCACCAATTTGAATTCGATAGTTTACATCCCCTTATATTTCTCCATCATGTTGTATTACATATCCAAGATATTTAAACTGCGAGATATTCTAAAAAAACACTCCCCTTAACGGCCTTTTGGGAAACATATTGAATATCGTATTCTGTCATAACCATATGCCACCTAGAAATTCTTCTAGAAAGCACTTGCTTCTAGAACACATACTTGATTGGATCCATCTTTGAAATCAGCATGGTTGTGTGATTCAACATGTACTGGCTTAGGCGTTTGGCTGCCCAAGCGAGTGCACAACACGTCTTTTCAAACATTGAGTATCTGGACTCATAATCTGTGAACTTCTTATTCAAGTAATAGAAAGCATGCTCTTTTCGTCCTGTCTCGTCGTGTTGACCGAGTACATAACCCATAGAGTTCTCAAGAACCATCAAGTACATTATCAAAGGTCTTCCTGCCACTGGAGGCATCAGTATCGGAGGCTCTTGCAAGTATTCTTTTATCTTTTCAAATGCCCTTTGGCAATTTTCATTTGAGACAACCGCATGATCTTTCTTTATCAGCTTGAACAATGGTTCACAGGTGGCTGTAAGGTGAGATATGAACCTTACAATGTAGTTCAATCTCCCCAGAAAACCACGAACCTTGTTTTCTGTTTTCGGCGCTGGCATTTCTTGTATTGCTTTAATCTTTGCAGGATCTACTTCGATTCCTTTTTCACTGACTATGAACCCTAATAACTTTCCTAACATTACCCTGAAGGTGCACTTGTTCGGATTCAACCTCAATCTGAATTTCCTCAACCTTTCAAACCGTTTTAAAAGATTAACCAGATGTTCCTCCTCTGTTTGTGACTTTGCGATCATGCCATCGACATAAACCTCAATCTCATGATGGATCATATCATGAAATAAAGTCACCATCTCCCGCTGATAAGTTGCCCCTGCATTTTTCAATCAAAAAGGCATAACTTTATAGAAAAAAGTCCCCCACGGCGTGATAAAGGTTGTTTAGTCCATGTCTTCTCGGGCCATCTTGATTTGGTTGTACCCAGAGAAGCCATCCATGAAGGAAAACACAGAATGTTGAGCAGTGTTATCGACTAACACATCAATGTGGGGGAGCGGGAAATCATCTTTCGGGCTCGCTCTGTTCAAATCTCTGTAATCTACACACATCCTAACCTTGCCGTCCTTCTTAGGTACAGGAACAATGTTATCAAATCACGGAGGCTAATTTGTGACAGCCATAAAACCTGCATCCAACTGTTTCTGGACCTCTTCTTTAATTTTGATAGCCGTGTCCGATCTAGTTCTCCTGAGCTTCTTCTTTATAGGTGGACACTCTTCTCGAAGAGGTAGACGATGAACCACTATATCCGTATCCAGTCCTGACATATCCTCATATGACCAAGCGAAGACGTCTCTCGAAGCATCTCTACTAGTCTTCTCTTGACATCATCTTCTAAATCAGCCCCCATTCTGACCTCTTTCTTGTCTTCCTCTGTACCCAGGTTTATGACTTCAATCTCTTCTTGATGAGGCAGAATGACCTTCTCTTCTTATCTCAGCAGTCTGGAAAGCTCTTCAGGAAGGTCTTCGTCTTCATCAAATCTCTTCTTCAGCTTGAAAGATCGGATTATCAAAGTCAAAACGAGTCATAGATGAATCTGGAGCGGTGGAACTGGAATGTGAAACCTGCATGATTGATGTTTATGCTTAAAATGATATGCAAACAAGCACAAACCACATTGCCATTTTATTGTCAAAAATAAAAGCAGAAAAACAGGGATCAGAACATTTGAATGCATAAAGACGCCTTTGATTAATCATAAGAACAGAGTTTAAACATAAATAAATAAGGGCCCTACAAAGAAAAGTCATTACGCCCTGGGCAGAACGTAGTACCACACATAATCAAAACAGATAAATTACTCTTCAAAGGACACTTGGACGACTTCTTCGATGGTCCAATTGCATAAGCTTTGGCCAGGAACACATGGTTGAATCCACGCGTCCATGTCACAATCAATGTCCCCTTCGTCTTTAGATAATATGTTGATTATGTTAAAAATCACTCCACTGTTGGTAAACTGCATCGGTCCCCTGTACTTTGGAGCACTCTGTGAGGAGGAAAATGGGTTGTATCCCAATCCGAATATGTCCTGCTTGTTGGGAATACTGAGCAATTGGCCCCATCCTTGTGAAGAACCAGACTCCACCACAACTCGAGCTTCTTTTAAAGAATACATAGAAATATCGGGAGTAATGTCCACAACAGAAGGCTTCTCTTTAACCTGAACAGCTTCGAATGCCTGGCATAAGGTTTCATGGATCTCTCCTTCCCCCTCGGCATACTTGAAGGATGATAGCTGGCTAATCATTATATCTTCTTCACCGCACATGGTGAGAATATTCCCTCCAACCATGTACATCAGCTTTTGATGCAAGGTCGATGTCACTGCGCCTGCAGAATGAATCCAAGGTCGACCAAGCAAACAACTGTATGCGGGCTGAATGTCCATTATGTAGAAGACAACATTGAAAATCTCCGGACCTACTTGAATAGGGAGAGTAACTTCACCAAACACCGATCTTCTCGTTCCATCAAACGCTCTTACAACAAGATCGCTAGGAGTACATATCACGCCTTGGGTGTCTAACTTCATTAAAGCCTTCTTGGGTAACACGTTAAGTGATGACCCAGTATCCACCAAGACTTATGACAAGATAGCTCTTCTGCATTCGATGGAGATATGTAGGGCATCGTTATGATTTCTTCCCGTGGGAGTCAAGTCTAAATCCGTGAACACCAAGCCATTGCCTGCATTAACATGGGCTATGTCGCTTGCGCGAAAATAAGGTGCCGGCATGACAGAAGAGTCGCCATCTTTCTTTATTTATCCCTCAGAGCGGGAAAGGAAACGATCGGAAAAACCTGACGAATAAGGGTAAGACAAGGTCATCGCAACCATTATCTGGGTTCGGGAGTCGGTTACGCAAGGGGAAGGTATTAGCACCCCTCACGTCCGTCGTACTCGACGGGATCCACGCTTGTTTGTTTACTTGGACGGGTTGGTTTTATTCTATCTACCTATCAAGGCTGGCTGAAAAAGAAAAGAAAAATGACTCGGCAAAGCGTCGCACTTTATGCCTACGTATTCTCATCAGAGAATGAGAAATCAGAGACAACGTAGTTCGGCCTACGAAGGATTACGGGGGAAGGTTGTTCGCTAGGATATCGCATCCTATGCCTACGTACTTCCACACTGCATGGAAGATCAGAGCAAACGTAGTTCGGGAAACTACGGGTTATCTCCTGCTTTGAAAGAAATGTTTTTTATTGTGTTTGCGATTTCAACCGCACTAGAGACTATGACCTGAGAGTGAATGCGTCGCATGTCACCCAAAGGGTACCATACTAAACGTCCAGCCTGTGGAAAAGAAACTCTCCCACAATCCTTTCTCAGATAGCTTAAGGCTCGTAACGTACGAAAGAAATCATTCATGATTACTGTATCTTAAACTGTTTTGAGATGAGAAGAGAACAGGCCCAACTAGGAGGGAGACTATCAAGTCCTACTGTTATCATGCCATGGATTCATCCTATGGTTGAGGTTTGAACAAGGAACTCCTAGAAGTTGTCATGCATAGGTTTCAACCTAAAGTCTATCATCAAATCCTTATCAAAGGAAATGAGAGTCCTAAGGGATCATATCAATGATACACCAAAACAGATAAAGCATCAGCTTAACAGTAAAATGCATGCAATGCAAGTGAGGGAGGAAATGTGTGTGGGGCTTCAGCCTCCACAAGCTCATCTCAACCTTAAGCCAGTCATGAAATAACAGTAATCATACTGAAAAATGAACAACATGCTATCAAGCAATATACAGATAAAAGAAATGAAGTGCCATCAGGCAAACAAAATCACGTGCTTGGGAAATAAATCATCTACATCTAAGCTCTAATCCTAACCCTAAAACATAACCCTAATCAGATCTAAGCAAAGCCCTAAAGCACAACCCTAATCAAAAGAAATCAATCCCAGTCTTCAAGCTTCAAAACAAGCTTACCAAAGAAAGGGAGCTAAGTATGCAGACTCATAGTGCCCTCCTCAGGAAAGCACTAGGAGGCTTATACTCAGGAATCATAACCTATGTGGTTCAACAATTGTGATCAGTTTATATTCCTCCTCAGGATAAATTAAACTCACATGAAGGCTCCGACATCATTGGATACTTGAGAAATCCTACATGAACTAAGGGAACTAAGTGAATAGACCCATAGGACCTTCCTCAGGAAAGTACTATGAGGCTTCCACTTAGGAATTGTATCCCATGTGGCTCAACAACTGTGATCAGTTTACATTCCTCCTCAGGAGAAATTAAACTCACATGAAGGCTCCAACATCATTGGATACTTAAGAAATTCTAGATGAACTAATGGAACTAAGTGAATAGACCCATAGGACCTTCCTCAGGAAAGTACTAGGAGGCTTCCACTTAGGAATCGTATCCCATGTGGCTCAACAACTGTGATCAGTTTACATTCCTCCTCAGGAGAAACTAAACTCACATGAAGGCTCCAACATCATTGGATACTTAAGAAATCCTAGATGAACTAATGGAACTAAGTGAATAGACCCATAGGACCTTCCTCAGGAAAGTACTAGGAGGCTTCCACTTAGGAATCGTATCCCATGTGGCTCAACAACTGTGATCAGTTTACATTCCTCCTCAGGAGAAACTAAACTCACATGAAGGCTCCAACATCATTGGATACTTAAGAAAGAGGTGAGAAGAAAGAATGAAAGACATCCGTAGTGCCTTCCTCAGGAAAGTACCATGAATTTCCCTCAAACTTCAGGATCTCAAACCTCACAAACAGAGAACAAGCTCCAACCTCTCAACCTCTGGGTCTTGATCTACAATCTTCTCCTTCATCAAGCTCCTCAACAAGATCTTCAAGACAAACCAAGCCCCACAACAATTCCCCAAAGATAAACCCCAAAAGACAGACAAATACCACACAGACAGTCCTATTCAGAAAATATCTAAAAATACTAAAGCAAGGGGAAAAATCTAACATTTATTCACAAGGGTCTATAGCACCTACCCATAACATCCCTATATGCCCATACCCAAAAATCAAGACAAAACTCTCAACAGAAAATGAATTATTTCACCTATGCATAACCTAAACCCTAATTTGGTTACTCTAATCTCACCTAATTAAACTAATCAACTTTTAATCTAAAAATCATGAATTAAATCCTATGGGAAACTATGATTCAATATCTAATCACACTAAAAAGAATGAACGAAAAAGATTAAGGGAAGGTCCTAAAATAAATTCTACAAAATTGAGTATCAAACTAAACCTATTTAAGAGCTATTTAAAAGAATAATATTCTAAAAATATAAAACTAAAAATAAAATGGAATTTTTATTTTTCTTAATTTTCTAGACAAAATTATAAACCTATAGAAAAAACAAGAACTAAAAAATATTAATTTTTCTATTTTATATGAATTATTTACAATGCAAGAAAAATTAAAGAAATGAAAATCAAAGAATTAAAATAAATGGGAAGGGGGTGTTAAAATGAAAGGCGCCCAGTTGTTTTAATGGTGGGCCAATAAACCAGGGGTGCAAATATCAACTTCGCTAGGCCCATGCGTTCAGAAAAATTAATTGAGAAAAATTAAAGAAAAATTAAAACGAAGACGGTGTATTTAGCAAAGAAATCTAGTGCAAAATTGGACTGGGCCGCTGGTGGGGGTGTGGGTATCAAATTTTTTGCTGAGGCCCAAGATTCATCATTAAATTAAACGCGGCGTTTTGGCTGGGAGATTTCCCTCCGTTTCTTGTTTAAACCTGGACCGCTAGATTGGATTAAAAGGTCAATTTCTGGGACTGATCCAACGGCGCTCGCGTTGTCTTCTCCAAATGTCATAAGGGTTTCAGCAAAACAGAATTCATGCATGACTTTTCTTCAAGCTCGTGCTCTCTCATATGGCCATGAAAAGCCACGATCCAAAGACCAAATTTGCTCCACTTTTTCTCAAGAATACGATGGTACGCATAGTTCTCACTAAAACCTCCTATATCTCTCGAACAGAATGCATCAAGATTAGGGTTCCACTATTTTCTTCTGGTATCAATCTTGCTAGAGCTTCAATCTAACAGTATAAACTTGTTCTACATGTTACCCTCACCAATCTAAACCATAACATGTCCATTAATACTCCCTAAACAGCCTATTCTTGAATCTTGAAGAAACATCACCCTGCCATGAAACCTCATGGATCTTCCTCTAACTCCCAGAAAATCATCAACTAACCTAGCATGTTCATCCTATACCTAGGAAACTAACAGAAAACACATGAATATGGAGATATGGGGAGAGAACAAAACCTGTCAAGAGGTTATGGCAGATGCAGTTAGGGCTTGATTCAAGGCTTGATCTTGCTTCAAGATGATCCTCTAATGGTGTGTAGTCTTCTGTTTGCACTATCTGGGATGATTGAAGCCTGTGATGAGAAACTCGAGCCTTGCTTGTGTTTGAAGAAAACTTTGAATACCCCTTTCTCCCTCACTCTTCACCAATGGACTCACCAACCTTTTCTTCATTATGATCCACTTGTTATATAACAATCCATAGAAGATTCTAGATTCATCTAGAAAGAGCTAGAATATCATGGAAAATCTCATGTAGTGATATGTTGTATCATCTCATTTCATGCCTTAAGGCCTTTAACTTTGTGCCAAAATCTCCTTACAAGAGATATTGGGAGTGGAATGAGTGAAAAACAAGCTCAGCCTTGCCTTATGTGAAGTTTTTCAAAGGTTCCTTATTATGCAAGTAACAACTTTACAAAGTAACCCCCATTTTAAGACCTCAAATCAAAAATGTATTTAAACCATTGTTTTTAAAATGATGTTTGGATTCAAAATGACATATTGGATGACCTATTTTGGATTCATAGATCTCCCAAACCAATTTCCAACTTGGATCCATTTAAGTTATAAGTCATTTTTAGGTCATTTTCAACCATTCTTGCCAATCCTTGCTACAAGCTTTTCCAACAACTCATGACCACTTTTATAGGCTTAAAATGCCATTTTGAACAAATTTTGTGTTTTGAGTTTTTCCATTTGAGGCTTGGAAATAGGAGATATGGCCTTTGCTTAAAATGACCTATAACTTCCAAATGACCAAAATACCCTTGTCTTGTTCAAACCATAAGTTGAGTTCTACAAATCCTATCAAGGACTTCTAGTACTCTCTAGAAAGCTAAGAAGATGATCTTCAACATTCATGTTGACCAAGAGATCTTAGGAATCATCCTACTAGGGCAAAAGTTGTCTGCAAGTTGGGTGACTTTCAAGGACCCAGATTCACATACCTCAGATGACCTGTAATTTGTCAAAACCATAGCTTGAGCTCTGCACATCCTATCAAGGACTTATACCACTCAACTTAAAGCTAAGAACAAGCTCTACAACATTCATATTGTGGGGAAGATGAGATATCAATCACATCTTGAGCTAAGACTGCCTGGAAGATGGGGATCAAATTAGGGTTTTTACACTGTCCATCCTTAGAAACCCTGACTTAAAACTTCTCAAACTCCTCAATCATGATGAGTTGGTCTATGAATCATCTTTATAACATCTCCATACATCATTCCATGATCACATGGCCCTTGTATTAGGCCTCAACCTCCTCCAAATTTTCAGCTGACCTAGGATTGACCCAGTCAAAACCCTAATTCTACCATTCATGGTTGAATCCTCTGAATTCTTGCATAATGACCTCTCTGGGCTTTATGATGGCTTTCAAGACATCTCATAAAATTTCTCAAAGCTTAAAGTTCATTCTCAAAGTCTCAGAATCATCTGAGGAGCTCCCACAACTCTCAAGCTATGAAGCACACAACCTTGGTTCCAACCAATTCCTCTGAGGATCTCTTGAACTTTCTGATGAAGGTATCAACTTTCAAACACTTGATGGATAAATAAATGTTGGTCAAATTTTGGGGTGCAACAGGCTATAACCCCTTCAAGCTGATTTTCGGAAATCTCCTGAGACACGTAAGCTGTATTCAGAATCCTTAACACGGCATTCCTATGTGCCTCCGAGCACAATAATAAAGATAGAATTGAAATTTTTGAAGGAGTCTGCTGTAAATGATCAACAATATTATAATCGCTCTTTCAAATAAGAAGCATGAACTCTTCGGCGTCTTTCATCATAGACTCTTTCTCTCCTTGTTGCAAACTTTCTTCCACTACAACCTTTCCTTTTCCTTTATCAGATTTCTCGACATTAACTTCTAGCGGTGAAAACACCCTATCGCTTCTAGTTAATCCTCCGGCTCCAACCAAATTGTCAACAGATGACCCTTCAGACGATCTTCCCATCAACTCTTGCTTCCGACCGTTACAAAATACCTCCTCCCCATAATTCCATGGGATTTCCTTGTTACATTCGTATGGCACTGGTCCGGCTATAGTGATTATCATAGGCGCTGGCCTTGGAAGCGCTGATATATTAATAGTTCTGAAAGGGATTGAGATCGTAGCAATCTCATCCTGATTTTGATTAGACTCTTTCACATATTTTTGTTCCATCATCCTGTCAAACTGCAATACACCTTCATTCATCAAACATTGAATGTGATTCCTCAGATCTTCACAACCCTCAGGGTGAGCAATACAAGCTTCGCAACTTTCCCCACAACTTGGAAAAACTCCGTCTTTCAACAACCTGCTTTTAACAAAGCTCAACGGTGTTCTCAACTCGGCAATGTCAGTTACAAAATTCAGCTCTTCTTCTTCTATAATGGCGTTAACTCCACCTGCTCCATGATTAAGCATTGGGTTCTAAACCAGATTAGGAGTATCATTGGTGAAGTTAAGTTCCTTGCTGTCAAGGAGGTCTTGCACTTTGTGCTTGAAACCTTGCAATTCTCTATATAGTGGCCCGGCGCACCCGAATGGAAGTCGCATCTTACGTTCGTGTCATAACCTGGAGGTGGCGTGCCTGTAAGAGGTGCCAATGTTCTCTTTTGGATTAACTGAAGTTGAAGAAAATGTTGTAGAAGTTGAGAATACAGCATATGCGGTGTTTCAAACTGCCTATTCACTGTTCTTCCTCGATCTTGAAACCGGTGTGGTGCATAATTTTGTTGTTGTTGTTGTTGTTGAGGTGTTGCAGGAATAGTGATGCTTGCGACTTGTGGCTGTTGTTGCTGATCTTGTGGTTGGCGCTGAACCCTGTTCTTGTTTCTATTCCTGAAACCTGAAACTGCATTTTATCACCCTCCTGTCGCTACCGCAAAAATAAGGTGCCGACAAAACAGAAGAGACGCCACTTTTTATTATTTATCCCATGGAAAGGGAAAGGAAACGATCGGAAAAACCTGACGAAAAGGTATAAGACAAGGTCATCGCAACAATGTCTGGGTTCGGGAGTCGGTTACGCAAGGGGAAGGTATTAGCACCCCTCACGTCCATCGTACTTGATGGGATCCACGCTTGTTGTGTTTATCTGACAGGTTGGTTTATCTATCTACCTATCAAGGCTGGTCTGAAAAGAAAATAAAATGACTCGGCAAAGTGTCACGCTTTATGCCTATGTATTCTCATCAGAGAACGAGAAATCAGAGTCAACGTAGTTCGGCTAACTACGGGTAACGGGGGAAGGTGGCTCGCCAATACGTCATTATTGTGCCTACGTACTCTCAACAAATATGAGAGATCAGAGCTTACATAGTTCGGGATGATACGGCTTACGGGGGTTCAGATTCATCTGTTTTCCGAGTAGGGTTAACAAACAATTCCAGCAGTTTGGTGTATGCAGCTTGCTCATCAGAGACTCGTGCGTTATCGTTTGCGGTAGAACTGAGATTTAACGACACTCTTTTCTTCAGAAAAGTTTTCCTTGATTTATGGGCCCACGGGGCAAAAAGATTTGAAGTTTGTTTTCTGTCTTTTACGGAAGAAGTGTTTTTTATGGATGTCTGCAACTAATATCGCACTAGAGACTATGACCTAGGAGTAAATGCGTCGCATGTCACCCAAAGGGTACCATATTAAACATCCTGATTATTGGAAGGAAACCCTCCAACAATCATCTCCTAAGTAGCTTAAGGCTCGTAACGCACGATATCAATTAACCTTTATTACTATATTTTGATTTGTTTGAAAAGAGAAGAGAACGGACACAACTAAGGGGAAAATATCAAGTCCTAATGTTGTCATGCCAAGGATTCATCCTATGGTTGAGGTTTGAAACAGGGAACTCCTAGATGTTATCATGCAAAGGATTCAGCCTACAGTTCTATCATCACTTCCATATCAAAGGAAGTGAGAGTTTTAGGGGATCATGTAAAATGGGAAACAGACAATAGATAAAGCATCAACTAAACATCAGTAAAACAGAAGAGAAAACAGTAAAGATGCAAATGCGATGCAACAATACAAGCAGAGGGAGACTCACTCAACCTCTAGAGAAATCAAGCAAAAGCAACACAACACACAGGCAAGGGAGGCAAACTCAACCTTCAGCCAACAAGCAAAGCCAAACAGTAACAGACAAGCAGAGGGAGACAGACTCAACCTCTCATGCAAACAAGCAAAAAGAGGCAAGCTCAACCTTTCAATGCACTTAGGCCTAGAATCAACTACATGATAGCCTATTCTAATGCAACACACTAGAGAAACAGTCACACAAATACAGTCAAACAGCAAACACAGCAGAGCAGCACAACAACACTCCAGCATTCTGACAGTCTGTCTTCTAGTCCAAACCATCTGTCCAAGCTATCCATCAGGAGAAAAGGGAATAAGGAATTCATCTTCAAGCTTCAACTTGCTCCATCAAGAGATGACATGAATTAACACAAATATCATTGCATGATGAGGGGAAGCATGATGGAAACCAATGGAATCCATCATGGCACTCAACCACTCATCTGAGATTGGTATCCTCAAAGGTTTTACCTTTTGTGGTAGGCCTTTAGTCCTTACAAAGGAGGTACTAGGCTCCCACAAAGTAACCTTGCATCATTGGATAGGAAATGGAATGCAAACCAAAGCAAACCACAATTATGAAAAAGGAAGGAACTCCTAATGGCTCTAAAAAACCTTATTCTACAAGCTCTAAAAGCAACTCTCTAAAGGGAACTAATGCACCAAATCAAACCTTAAGACTCAACCTACAAAGGTATCAACATGTCTACTAAAGCATCAGAAAAGGTTTGGAAACTTATCATGAACTAAAGGTCACTTTTGAAGTTCAACTATGGGAGGTACTATGCTAGAAGCATCCTACAAACAGCCTAGATGTAAAATCTAACTAAAATAGTAAATCAACTCCTAAAAATATATGAAACTTTTTAAGTGATCCTAAAGGTATTGGGAACCTATGGTAAAAAATCCAGAGCTTAAATCAATGTTTAAAGGCACCAAGGAAATTCTAAACCAAAAGTTGTCAAGGGAAAGGCCAAAAGGGGAAGCCTCTATAACCCTAGTTCAAAACTATGCTTAGAATCATCTAAAAATCACCACAAAAATCCTATAATCTCATCAATGTGTCTATAACCAGTCAGCCAAATATCAACATCAAATTCTAAAGCATGAATTAGTAATAAAATCAGCAAGCAACAAGTCATTTTATGCATTTTTAATCAATTATAAAAAATAGAAAATGGACATTAAATTGAAAACAGCACCAAAATAAAATCCAAAGGCATGGAAAAATCAGAAATTAAACAAGGATCACCCAAATATTTTTTTCATAACTTTCTGATCATTATAACTATTTTAAATGAATTAAAATCAATCAAAACAAATAAAGAAAATAGAAAAACAATTAAAGAAATTAAAGAAATTCAGAAAAAGTCACAGGCTTTGGATCAATTGACCAGTCTACTCATCAGACGGTTGTGCGTGTGCCACTTCATTTAATAAAACAGCGTGTTTTGATTAGTAAGCAGGGTGTGGTTCAGTTGACTAAGTCATATGGTACGTTCTAATCAGGTCCACTCAATAGAAAAGTATGATCATCCAATGCTTCAGAGTGTGCCAAGTCATCAAACCCTAGTCAAACCAAATCTCATCTGCTGGATGCAAAGACCAAGTCAGCAAATATAAACAGATCCAACGGTGCTCCATCATCGTCTTCGTTTGAACTGAACAAAGGAGGGAAATTAATCCACGGTGGCCGGAGAAGAGCTCCACCGTCTTCTCCAGCGAGAGCAATCATGCTCTGTGATCAAACTCAACCAAACTCAAAGAAAAATACATGAAATCACTCGTCTCTTCACACTGATCATCAAGATCTACTCCATTTCTTGAAATCCTTCATGAATCTTGAAACAGGATAGTGAACAGAAAAATCACCAATTCCAAAATTGTCATCAAAATCCGAATTAATGCCATGGATCTCTTCCTCACTCCTCAAGGATAATCTTAAACCATCTAATTCATGCTAACACCTCAAGAACAGCCAGATTCGAAGCCACACAAAATTTGCACCATGACCTAAATTGTCTATAAACCTCAAGATTATGATTCTAAATCCATCTATGTTCCTCCTATAACTTAACCACATGCTCAATTCAGTCTAAACATGCTTAGAACTAGAGTAATTTTGAAGAATGCAAACCTGGAAAAAAGCTTGCAATTAAGGTAGTTGCGGTGTGATTCTTGATTCCAAGAGATGCAGAAACTTTCAAGAATAATCACTGATGCTAACAGAATCCTCAATTGGCCTTGAAATCTTTTGGAAATGCAAACACGATTTTGAGTTTGGAAGCTTCAATCTCAAACTGCCATAACCGTTTCTTCACCAAATGCTCTCCAAAAAATGATCTGAACATGATACTGAACTTAAATAGGATGTGTTTGGATCATAACCTAGCCCAATCATGGCCCAATTTGATTAATCCAAATTTCAATTTTTCTTCATTGGGAAACCATGGTAATCGTGCATTCTGAATCAGTTTCATCTCAATCTTTGCTCCAATGACTTGCATATGACCTGGTGAAGATGAATGGATTAGATTGCAAGCTTGGTTTGATCATATGGTCAAGATTGGTTATGTTACTTCATCATGAAGTAATCCAAACAATGTCCATGAATTATGACTCAAACCAAAAATGTAACATTACCATTGTCTTCAAAATGCCATTTTCAATCAAAATATGCACCAATTTGTGATTTTTTGAACCATTGTGATTTACTGTGAATTTTTTCCTTTATTAATGCTTTTAATGATTTTTTCCAAATATCTTCATACACTTCCATATTCAATTCATATCAATGGATGTTTGGGTCAATGTTGGACTAAAAACACCATTTTGAACAACTTTTAAGTTGAACATATCTTCATTTGAGGTTCACAAGATAGTGAAATGGACCCATAACCAAATATGACCTGTAATTCCAAATCCCCAAAATACCCTTATCTTGCAAATCTTGTAACTTGAGTTCTACAAATCCAATCATGGACTTCTAGTACTTTCTAGAAATATAAGAAGATAAGTAACAACATTCATGTTGGCCAAAAGTTCATAAGAATCATCCTTCTAGGTCAAAAATGTCATGCAAGTTGGTTGACTTTCAAGCTCCAAATTCACATGCCTCAGATGACCTGTAACTTGTCTGGCTCATAACTTGAGTTCTATAAACCCTATCAAGGACTTCTAGTACTCAAATTAAAGCTATGATCATGCTATACAACAATCATGTTAGGGTAAAGGTGAGATGAAAACCTCATCTTGAGTTATGTGGTCTTGAAGTTAGGACTTAGGAGAATTGAATCATTTCCCTTAGGACTTAGAGATTGAATATGTTAGCTATGGGACTATAGGGACTATGGGTAGTTATTAGATCCCTTAGAAATCACTAGGATTCCCCTACTGCTATTAATATACTGTCTATCTTTGATTGATTGGTGTGGTGTGCCCTCTGGGGATTATTGTTTGTCTGTATGGGTATTGGGATTGCCTGGGAATTGGGAGAGCTGAAGACCTGAGAAGATGAAGACCATTGGAGATCCAGAGCTTGAAGACCAACTTCCAGAGTTGATGAGGAGATTCCTGCTAGCAGCTGTTGAGGAGATTAGGGTTTAGGAGCTAGGCAGAGCTCTAGATTAGAAAGCTTGATTCTCAAACATGGAAGGCCTTGACTGCCTCCATTCCTCTCTGTGATACAGAGTCTCTCTAAGACACTCACCCCCTTCCTTTGGAAGGCTTGGTGCTACTGTCTAAGGGATAGAACTCTTGAGAGAAAATATCTTATGTGTTAGTAGCAGTTGGTTTGCCACCCTTGGTGGTCAGCTAAGTGCTTAACACCCCAATTCACTCTTGTGATTGATCCCTCAGCTTGGAGGATAGAACTTGAAGAAAAGCCATTGCAGATGGAAGATTGATGATCAAAGACCTTGCTTGAAGGCTGTGGAGATGGAGATTGAGGCTGGCTGAAGCTTGTAGCTGATTGGAGATGACTTGAAGATAGGTGTGGTGCAGAGCTGCTGTGGCTGTTTATTTTAGTTGTTATTCATTTTTGATGTATTGATTGGTTTTCCCTGACTGTATTGTTTGCTGTTTAACCTGTGAGGTTGAAAGTGAAGTCGGTTCACTTTTGCCTATTGTTTTCTAGGTTCGAGGTTGAGTGGGACTCCCTTGCCTCGCTTGTATTGTTGCATCCATGCATTTTACCGCTTTACTGTATATATCTGCTATTGTTTCTGTTTCCGTTTATCCCTTAGGATCTCTGTTTCTCTCTGCGCAAGAGAGGAGCATGATAGACACTAGGTCTTAACCCATGCATGATAACATTAGGTTAGTTTGATTCCCTTCGCAACCGTAGGTTAGGGTTCTGTCTCTTCTTTCTCAAAATAACCAGAAAAACACAATAAAGATTTCAAACACAATAAAAGACACTTCTTCCGTAAAAGAATGTGAACTCATCAAGGCGTCATTTTTGTCCGCTTGGACTGTTAATCAGAAAACCCTTTTTCAGAAGGAATAAAATCAACCAAGACAGACTTGTGTCGTACGTGGCCCGAACTATGTTTGCTCTGATCTTCCATGCAGTGTGGAAGTACGTAGGCATAGGATGCGATATCCTAGCGAGCAACCTTCCCCTCCTTTCCCGTAGGTAGGCGAACTACGTTGACTCTGATTTCTCGTCCCAGACGAGAATACGTAGGCATAAAGTGCGACACTTTGCCGAGTCATTTTATTTTCATTTTCTTTTCTTTTTAACCCCTGACCTATAGGGTAGATAGAAATAACAATCCATACCCGAAAACAAGCGTGGATCCCGTCGAGTACGACAGACGTGAGGGGTGCTAATACCTTCCCCTTGCGTAACCGACTCCCGAATCCGGGTTTTGGTTGCGACAACCATACCTTTCCCGTGTTGTGCGAGGTTTACTCTGAGCGTTTCCTTTCCCTCCCGTGGGATAAATAACGCACGGTGGCGACTCTTTTGTTCAGCCGACGCCGATTTTCGCAGTAGCGACACCTAGGAACTCCTCACACTCTTGATTCATGATAAGTTGACCTTGGAATCATCTCTTGGACATCTTAATACATCAATACATGATCACATGGCCTTGGAATAGGTCACAACCTTTCCCAAATCATCAGTTAACCTAGGGTTGACCAGATGAAACCCTAGTTGCACCAATCTTGGTATATCTTCATATCCTTCACCTGATGACCTATCTAGGCTTCAAAATGATCTTTAATACTTCTTAAGAGCTATCTCAAGGTTTCAAGTCCAACTTCATGGATTCAGAATCATCTGATGATCTTCCCACAATCCTCAAGTTAGGAGACATACACATGTGGCTTCAACCACTCTTTCTGAGGATCTTTAACTTCTCTGGTGAGGATATCAACCCTTAAACACTTGAATAACCTTCTTAGCTAGCTTCATAGTCTTGGGTAGCCCTTGATTTATAGTCATACCTCTTGATCTCCTGCATACATGTCAATGAAATGCAGATGATAATGCTAATATGAATGCAATGAAACACAAGCTAGGTAAAGAAAGGTTAGGCAAATTTTGGGGTGCAACAACTTCCCCTATTCAAACGGCTTGGACCTGACTGGGTGAGAAGCGAACGACTCTCAAACAATCAAGGTAAAAGACGGTTGAATACCAAAAAACCCGGAAATTTGCCGACTGCACAAGTACACGGTATTCTGATGGGGACAAATCTTCGGAAACGGAAATGATAGTTGCACGGCAACTAGCTGGAGAATTACTGATCTGATGTACCCAATATCACCGCGTCCTCAAATCATTGAGGGATCACCGGTTACACGATAAATGATGAAGGATAGCTGATATTGACAGTTGCACGGCAACCCACTGGTGGATGCTTAATTCCAAATCTCCGTCAGGATGATCATCTACGCCCTTGAGTCATGAAGGGATCACTGGTTACACGGTAACTTGTGATTTGCCAACCGCACAGGTAAATGATACTCTAATTTGTAGGAACATCTTCGAAATCAAAAACGACAGTTGCACGACAACTTGCTGGGGAATTGGTTACACGGTAACCGGAAATTTTCCAACCGCACAAGTAAGTGATACTTCGATTGGTAGGACAATCTTTAAAGTCTGAACTGGAAGTTACACGGCAACTGGTCCAAATCTCCGTCAGGATGATCATCAGGTTTCACTGTAGCTTCTTCCTCAAGTCATCAAGGGACCACTGGTTACACGGTAACTGGTGATACATAAGCTGATATTGCCGTCGGGCGTTCCACGGCACGGGAATAAAAGAATTCCTCGGGACTCATCAGGTTATTAGGAACTTTTGACAATCGAGTTAATTATGCCGTTGGGCATTCTCATAAATTCTCGGACGCCAGCCGGACTTCATCAGTAAGTCGAAAATAGAATCCTTAATCAATTATGAACCCATAGGGATATCTAAACTTCTACCGTCAGGCACTCCGCGTCAGCTAGGAGAACTGTTTCTACATCGCAGCTGGACTTCATCAGTAAGCCTTCAAGGGAAATTTCAACTTCTCTGTTTGAAACCTGCTGGGGATGACACATCTCCGTTGGGGATTCTGGAGAACTATCAAGTAACTCTGCTTCGAGGACTTCAGAATCATTCTGAACGAATAAACTCTGCTGAGGAAATCAAGAATCATCATGAACAAACAACTCCGCCGGGGACTTCAAGAATCAACCTGAACAAACAACTATGGTGACCTCACTGGGGAGTTTAAGAATCATCTTAAGCAAACAACTTTGCTGAGGAACACTTGCAAAACAAGAACGGTAACGACCTAGCTCATGTTTCACATGCATATGTTTGACAATGGCGTAATGCTCCACACGGTGGAAATGCTACGTGTTTAGTGTAAATGTTATGCAATCATGCAAAAGGCTAGGACCCCATCAGCAAAATAAATGCTGAAGGGAAAATTCTCCTGTCAAGGAGAAAGAGCCACTCTGGTAGGGAGGAAGGAATCATCCCGCTGTGGAGAAGAAATCACACCAATCTCAACTGGACTTAACCTGGGGCAACGGACTTCAGTTGACTTTCTGCAGGGGAACAAAGTTCTACGAGAACCTGTACTCGCTCAACTAGGTACACGAACCACAACTGCTGAGGAAACGATGTCAATCGTAGAAATAAACTGCACGGCCTTCACAGATAGAATCTTCCTGGAGATACGGACTCCGATGGGGAAGTACAACATCAGCTATTCAACACTCTCCTGGAGAAAACCAATAATGGCTTGAACGACTACCAAGGACTCGACTCTCTTGGGGAACTGCAAACTCGGCTGGGGTGGAATAACTCCTACCTGCCGGGGAGAATACAACTCTGTGGGGAATTTCAATTCCGCTGGAGACTTCAGTCTGAACTATCGGAAGCTGAACACTTACGAATAGTCTTCTACGAGAAAATTGCACACTAACCCAGTGTTGGGAAAGAATATATGCTTCTGCGTATGACTCAGCTAGGGAAGTGATGATCCTACCTAGGATGCATCTGATCGGGGACAATCAATCTCTGCTTGGGGAGACATATCAATTCTCACAAACCCATATTCAGACTCCGTGGGGAAACACTGCTGAACTCGCTGGGGAAGAAGGTATCATCCTGCTTGGAAAACATCTAGCGTATTGCCTGGAGGGTGACGTCCCTGCAACAATATGAACAAACAGACAAGATACCCTTCACAAAGGGACCTATCAAGGTTATCATCCTGTGACAATGTTCAGGTAATTCAATGTTTCAACAATTATCGGCCTAGGCCAGCAAGTCTATGTATGCTCATTTTATCAAAAACAACAAACGTTCTTTTTTGCAAACAAAACAGATAAAAGCTAAACAAACAAACAGAAATACTGAATAATATATGTTTATTGGTAACGAGCCCTTGAATGGGTAAAATGTTTTACAATAGATGCAAGCTCCTGAAATGAGGAAGCTGCACAAACATAATAACATAAATATACATCAGTATATACAAATGTCGGCAATTTGGCATAGACGAACACCATGAGTTGATCCCTCTATGACCCACTCGACTTCGATACTTCTCCGACGCTTCAGCTTCATAAGAGATTGATTCAGATAAATGGACCTCAAGTCTTCCTAAACCACTAAACAATGAAAGTTCACACGCAGAACGCAGTCATTTGCTTTTTCAAATCCCTAACTTTTGCCTGAACCGCCCTTTCGGGTTTTCGATTCACTGGGATACCCTTTTTTGCCAAAGTCGCCCTTTCAGGTTTTCGACTTTGCGGGTGTACATTTTTTCATTTATATCCCTAATTTTTTCCCAAACCTTTTTCCTTTTTTATGGTTCGCCGGGATGCCCCATTTTTTCCTGGATATTCTTTTTCTTTCCAGCGGGTCAATTTTTTAAGCAAAGTATTTTTTAACTGCGTCCGCGTTCACAGGGGATACAAAATCTTTGCCATCCATCGTGGATAACAACAAGGCTCCTCCCGAGAAGACCTTGCTGAAGACATACGGACCTTCGTAGTTAGGAGTCCACTTGCCCCTGTGATTAGAATGTGGTGGAAGAATCTTCTTCAGGACGAGATCACCCGTCTGAAAGCTTCTAGGACGCACCTTCTTATCATAAGCTTTCTTCATTCGACTCTGGTACAGACGACCATATGCAATCGATGCTAATCTCTTCTCATCCATCAGACTGAGTTGATTTAATCGGTTCTTAATCCATTCTGCCTCATCAAGTTTCACGTCAACCAAAACTCACAAAGAAGGAATCTTAACTTCCAACGATAGGACCGCCTCCATATCGTACACTAGTGAGAAAGGAGTTTCCCCGGTTGATGTGTGTACTGTTGTATAATAACCGTGCAATGAAAATGGCAACATCTCATGCCAATCTTTGTAGGTTACAACCATCTTTTGTACTATCTTTTTAATGTTCTTATTGGCCGCTTCAACCGCACCATTCATCTTCGGTCGGTAAGGTGATGAGTTGTGATGTTCAATCTTGAAGCTCTGGCATAACTCCTTCATCATCTTGTTATTCAGATTCAAACCATTGTCAGTAATGATCCGCTCGGAAACTCCGTATCGACAAATGATGTCCTTCTTTATGAATATTGCTACCACTTGCTTGGTCACGTTAGCATACGAGGCTGCCTCCACCCACTTGGTGAAGTAGTCTATGGCTACCAAAATGAAGCGGTGACCATTAGATGCAGTGGGCTTGATCTTGCCTATCATGTCAATGCCTCACATGGAGAACGGCCACGGGGATGACATGACATTCAACGGGCACGGCGGCACATGAATTTTATCAGCATAAATCTTGCATTTATGACATCTCTTCGCGAATTTAAAACAATCTGACTCCATTGTCAGCCAGTAATACCATGCTTGTAGGATTTTTCTCGTCATAGCATGTCTGCATGCGTGCGTACCAAATGTGCCTTCATGGACCTCTTCCACAAGTAGACTAGCTTCTTTTTCGTCCACACATCTGAGTAGCACGAGATCGTGATTTCTCTTATACAGAACTCCATCAGGATTGAGATAGAAATTTCCAAACAGCCTCCTCAGAGTCTTCTTATCCTGGGTTGACGCTCCCGCAGGATACTCCTTAGTCATAAGGAAGGTCTGGATATCATGGAACCATGGCTTGCCATTGGAGGCTTCCTCAATTGCAAAAATGAATGCGGGTCTATCAAGACGAGAAATGACAACTCTTGGAGCTTCATTCCAAAAATTGACTTTATACATCGAAGCCAACGTGGCTAAGGCATCAGCCATCTGATTTTCAGCTCTGGGCACATGATGGAGTTCCACTCGATCGAAAAACGGAAGCAGCCTTCTGGCGTAATTCATGTACGAGACCAAATTCAACTGGCGAGTCTCCCACTCCCCTTTAATTTGGTTAACCACGAGTGCCGAGTCACCGTATACATCCAGGTTCTTGATTCTCAAATCAATGGCTTCTTTTAAACCTATGATGCATGCCTCGTATTTTGCTTCGTTGTTGGTGACTGGAAAAGTCAATCTGGCAGTAAACGGGATGTGGGATCCTTAAGGAGTCGTAATGATTGCCCCAATACCACTTCCGTACAAATTAACTGCCCCGTCAAATATCAATTTCTACTGGGACTTCCTATCTGGCCCCTCGTCGGGCAACGGTTTATCACAATCTTTCACTTTGAGAAACATGATATCCTCATCAGGGAATTCAAATTTCATCGGCTGATAATCTTCGATAGGCTGTTCAGCAAGGTATTCAGACAATACACTTCCCTTGATGGCCTTCTAGAAAACGTATTGAATGTCATACTCCGTCAACACCATTTGCCATCTGGCAATCCTGCCTAAAAGCGCTTGCTTCTCGAAGACGTACTTGATCGGATCCATCTTCGAAATTAACATGGTTGTGTGATTGAGCATATACTATCGTAAATGTTTGGCAGCCCACGCGAGTGCGCAGCACGTTTTTTCTAGCATTGAGTAACGGGACTCACAATCTATGAACTTTTTACTCAAGTAATAAATGACATGCTCCTTTCTGCCAGTCTCGTCGTGCTGACCGAGAATGCAACCCATGCTATTCTCAAGAACTGTCAAGTACATGATTAAGGGTCTTCCGGCCACTGGGGGTATCAAAATGGGAGGTTTCTGCAGATACTGTTTTATCTTGTCAAATGCCTTCTAGTAATCCTCGTTGCAGATAATCGCCTGATCTTTTTTCAGTAGTTTGAACATCGGTTCACACGTGGCCGTGAGCTGAGATATAAACCTTGCAATGTAGTTTATTCTCCCCAGGAAACCACAAACTTCTTTTTCAGTCTTTGGCGCTGGCATATCTTGTATTGCTTTTATCTTTGCAGGATCAACCTCAATGCCTCTTTCACTCACAATAAACCCCAGTAGTTTTCCAGATCATACTCCGAAAGTACATTTGTTAAGATTCAGCCTCAACCTGAACTTCCTAAGCCCCTCAAAGAGCTTCAGCAAGTTGACCAGATGTCCCTCCTTCGTTTAGGACTTCGCAATCAGGTCATCAACATAGACTTCAATCTCATGGTGAATCATGTCATGAAACAAAGTGACCATCGCTCGCTGGTAAGTGGCCCCTGCGTTCTTCAGACCGAAAGGCATTACCTTATAGAAGAACCTCCCCCAAGGTGTAATAAACGTGGTTTTCTCCATGTCCTCTGGCGCCATCTTTATTTGATTATAGCCGGAGAAGCCATCCATGAACGAAAACACGGAAAATTGAGCTGTATTGTCGACCAACACATCAATACGAGGGAGCGGGAAATCATCTTTAGGGATCGCCTTATTCAAATCCCGATAATCAACGCACATCCGCACCTTATCGTCCTTCTTCGGTACAGGTACTATGTTGGCGACCCACGGAGGGTAAGTAGTGACTGCTAAAAAGCCAGCATCCAGCTGCTTTTGCACTTCTTCTTTGATCTTAACAGCCATATCTGGTTGTGTCCTTCTAAGCTTCTTCTTAACGGGAGGACAATCTTCTCACAGTGGTAGATGATGGACCACTATGCCAGTTTCGAGTCCGGGCATATCTTCATACGACCAAGTAAAGATGTCACTATACTATCGAAGCATCTCGACCAATCTCTTCTTAAAATCACTCTGTAATGCAACCCTTATCTTGATATTTCGGACAAGTTCCTCAGATCCCAGATTAACAATCTCAATCTCTTCCTCATGAGGCAGAATGATCTTCTCTTCTCGTTTCAACAATCGGGTCAACTCTTCGGGATGGTCTTCGTCTTCATCAATCTCTTCTTCAGCTTGATATACCGGGCAATCAAAGTTGAAGTGAGTCATAGAAGGTTCAGAGTCGATGTCATCTGTAGTGTGAATCCTGAAATAACAAGGATTAAGCTTAAAATAAGGATATGCAGGTTAGCACAAACCGTATTGCCATTTTATTGTTTTTCAAAACAAAAGTAAAACAGGAATAACAGGGATCAAAAAATTTGAATGCAAAGAAAACGCCCTTTGATTTATTGATAATATGTACATGCATAAGCTATCAAGGCCCTGACAATAAAACCATTATGCCCCGGGTAGAGCATAAGGTTGTACAATAATTGGAAAAGACAAAGCATTATTCTTTGAGCGTCACTTGGATGACATCCTGGACGAACCAGTTGTTGAGGCTCTAGCCTGGTTTGCTCGGTTGAATCCAGGAGTCCAGGTTGCAATCACTATCTTCGTCGTCTTTAGACACGGCGTTTACATTATCAAATATCACCCCACCTTTTGTGAACCGAATCGGCCCTTTGACGCACGGCGCACTGCAAGAGGAGGAAGCATCAGCAGAAGGAGAATACCCTAACCCAAACATATCCTGCTTGTTAGGCATTTCCAAAACTTGCCCCCAGCCTGGGGCAGAGCCATCTTGACCAATAGCTTGAGCTTCCTTGAAGGAAGCAAGAGTCATCTCATGTTTCTCAATCACCACCAGAGTCACATCTTTGACTTTAACAGCTTCAAACGCCTGGCACAAAGTTTCGTGGATCTCGCCATCCACCTCAACACATTTAAAAGATGACAAATGGCTCACCATTATGTCCTCTTCACCACAGACGGTCACGATGCTGCCACCCACAGCATACTTCAGCTTCTGGTGCAATGTGGAAGTCACTGCGCCTGCAGAATGGATCCAAGGCCAGCCCAATAGGCAGCTATAGGCTGGCATGATATCCATGATATAGAAGACCGCGTCAAAGGTTTCTAGCCCAACTTGAATGGGTAGAGTTACCTCTCCAGAGACATGACGCTTAGTTCCATCGAAAGCTTTGACCACCAGATCACTGGGTGTACAAATCAGCCCTCTCGTATCCAACCTCATCAGAGCTTTCTTAGGGAGAACATTCAGAGATGATCCCGTGTCCACCAACACATGGGACATAACCATCCCTCGGCATTCTATCGAGACATGCAAGGCGCTATTATGATTTCTTCCATTCGGCGCCAGCTCTAGGTCAGCAAACCCTAATCCATTCCCAGCATTCACATGAGCAACTACTCCCTCTAGCTGGTTGACGGAGATCTCTTATGGTACATAGGCTGCATTCAGAACCTTCAGCAGAGCGTTGCGGTGTGCCTCAGAACACAGCAACAGATTAAGAATAGAGATCTTAGACGGCGTCTGATGAAGATGATCAACGATCTTATAATCACTTTTCTTGATTAATCTCATAAATTCTTCGGCGTCTTTCACAAGCAGGTCTTTTCCTACCTCACGGGAGGTTTCCTCAACGACCTTACTTTTACCTCGGTCAGGTTTCTCAGCTTTGTCAGCTACAAACTCTGGTGGAGCGAACACTCTTCCACTACGTGTTATTCCGCCAGTTCCCACTAGGTTGTCAACAGACTGCCCAAATGGCTCCAACTCCAATTTTTGTCCATTACAGTAGACATCTGCCCCAGAGTGCAATGGAACAGTATTAGTGCTCTCGAATGGTATAGGCCCAGCCTTCGTGATGGTGATCGTAGGTGGCCTCGATGCGGAAATGGTGATTGTTTTACGGGGTATGGTGATAGTGGCAACCTCATCCTTCTGCTTCAGCATTACCTCCCCTGATCTGTTCTCAGCCCTCCGACTAAACTGCAGAATTCCTTCGTTCATCAAACTCTGAATCCCTGCTACTAACTGATCACAGCCGTCTGAATGATTCGCACAATCCATACACAACTTTCCACAGCCCGGGAAAATACCTTTCTTCATCAACTTGGCTTTAACGAAACCAAGTGGTGTTTTCAGGTCTTTGACATCAGTCAATAAATCCGAATCTTCTTCTTCAATGATGGCGCTAACCCCATCTCCCCCATGGTTAGGCATAGGGTTCTTTGTAACATTCGGAACATTATCAGAAAAGTTGATTATCTTGGCATCAACCATATCTTGCACTTTGTGCTTGAATGCCTTACAGTTGTCAATCGAGTGGCCAGGTGCCCCTGAATGAAACTCACATCTTGCATTCACATCGTAGCCCGGTGGAGGTGTCCCTGTCAAGGGAGCCAAAGTTCTCTTCTGAACTAGCTGCAACTGAAGCAATGTCTGAAAAAGGTGACCATACGACATAGGTGGGGTCTCAAGATGACGATTTGACAGAGGAGCTTTGTTCTGATACCTCCGGTACCCTTGTTGGTTCTGCTGCTGCTGCTGAGGTTGCTGGACAGCAGGAATAATAATGTTAGCGACTTGCTGGCGCTGGCCTTTTCCTTTTCCCCGAGCATTAGACACTGAGCTCGCCTCACCTTCACGTCTCTTACCACTGTAAGGCTTCTTTCCCCCTCCAGCTGAGGATACATCTACACCCTGAATCTTTCTGAGTTTGATGCCATTCTCTACATGCTCTCCAGTGATTATGAGGTGGGAGAAGCTTCCCGACATACCACTGATAAGCTTCTCATAATAAACTCCTAGAAGAGTATCCACAAACAACTCAAAAAGTTCTCGCTCAACCATCGGCAGCTGAACTCTCGCTGCCAGTTCACGCCACCTCTGGGCGTACTCTTCAAATCCTTCGTTGTTCTTCTGAGACAAGTTTTGTAGATGAATCCGGTTGGGTGCCATATCGTTGTTATACTGATAATGGCGTATGAATGCTTCAACAAGGTCTTTCCATGTACGTACACTTGTGGGTTCCAAACCCATATACCACTCCAACGAGGGGCCTGACAGGCTGTCCTGGAAGAAGTGCATCAGCAACTTCTCATCTTCAGAATGTGCGGACATCTTTCGGTAGTACGACCTCAGATGGACACGGGGGCAAGTGGTGCCCTTATACTTCTCGAAGTCGGGTACCTTAAACTTGGGAGGCACCTTGAAGTCTGAGATCAATCCCAGCTTGTTCATGTCAACGCCCAAGGTATTCAAGTTCTCAAAACTCTTCATCTTGTCCTTGAGGGCTTTGAACCTTAAACGGGCTTTAGAATTCAATTTGCCCTCAACTCCTTTCATCGAGAACAAGTCCTCTTGACGATCCTCTTGCCATTGTTTATGGCCATTACCCTGAGCAAACCCATCAGCATCAAGACCATACAGATTACCCGTACCAGCGTTTCCAGCGTTACCAGTTCCTCCAGTATTGCCATGGCCTATACCAGCATTGCCATTGGCCTCAAAGTTGCCATTTCCGACGCCAGTCGTATTCCCATTAGCTCCAATGTTAGTGACAACATTGCCATTGCCACATCCATTCCCTCCAGTCACAGGGATGCCAGCATGAGGGGTCTCAACAAGCGGGGGGTTCACCATATTCCCACCATGTAGCACGTCGTTGCTGTCGACGCGTGCAATCAGAGGTTGCACCAGAGTTCTGAGCTGGTCTTGGCCGTTAGCAACCACTTGCATGAGATCCATGAAGTGATCCATCCTCTCTCTGAGCTCTTGAATGTCAATTTGAACCTGTTCCATCACTCTGGCTTGATTCGCTCTAGTAGAGTACCTGTGGATCTGTCTTCGTTCAATCTTGAAATAACCTGCAAGCACAAAGGGTTAGGAAAACGGCTCAAGGTACCTGTTATGCAAATGATCCATGCAAATGTAAACGTGTGTCTGTGTCTTAGGGAGATTTCTCCCCCGATTCTAGTGCCAGAGTGCCAGTGTTGATAATAAGAAGTCCGGATCCAGTCATGGAAATAACGTGTCATATATATATATAACCCAACAAGGCAGCATACAATGTCACTGAGTATATGGAGAATCAACAGCATGACCTCGACCAACAAGCCTGGTAATGGTCAGCATACAACAATGATCATAAAAATACAAGGGATTACAAAGTAGTCAAGTGCGACCACGGGCGCGAAACTCTTCTAGCAACCCCTTCGTTTTGGGATGATCAGGCCGAGTGAGTAACCCTTCGACGAGTGACTCCCTTTGTATAATAGTGTACTGAAGACCTTCAACGGAGTCTTTCCACTCTTCTTTGCCAAAACAGTCTTCTAACATTCGCTTCTTAGATTCAAAAGTCTTCTTGCGATCCTTCAGGTTCGCAATAGCCTTGTTCAACCCGTCTTCAGTGGCGTACCTACGGGCAGTTTCATCATCAAACTTCTTCTCACTAGCCTTCAACTGAGCCTTCAACTGGGAGATTTGTTGCTTCAGCTTGTCCTCCCGCTCTTTGTTGCTGGCTATGGTGGCATTCCAGGTTCTGCTTTTTGGTGGCAAGCACATCTTTGACAACCTTGAAATCCAAACCTAAACGTTCACGTTTGTCGCTTCCGTGAAAATAAGGTGCCGGCAAAACAGAAGAGTTGCCACCTTTCGTTATTTATCCCTCAGAAAGGGAAAGGAAACAATCGGAAAAACCTGACGAAAAGGTATAAGACAAGGTCATCGCAACCATTGTCTGGGTTCGGGAGTCGGTTACGCAAGGGGAAGGTATTAGCACCCCTCACGTCCATCGTACTCGATGGGATCCATGCTTGTTGTGTTTATCTGACGGGTTGGTTTTATCTATCTACCTATCAAGGCTGTCTTAAAAAAGAAAAGAAAATGACTCATCAAAGCGTCGTGCTTTATGCCTACGTATTCTCATCAGAGAATGAGAAATCAAAGTCTACGTAGTTCCTCTAACTACGGGTTACGGGGAAGGTGGCTCGCCAATACGTCAGTATTGTGCCTACATACTCTCAACAGGTATGAGAGATCAGAGCTTACGTAGTTCGGGATAATACAGATTGCGGGAGGTTCAGATTCATCTGTTTTATCGAGTAGGGTTAACAAACAATTCCAGCAGTTTGGTGTACGCAGCTCGACCCTTGGAGACTTAGGCGTTACCGTTTGCGGTAGAACCGGGAGTTAATGACACTTTTTTCTTCAGAAAAGCTTTCCTTTGAATTACGGGCCCACGGGGCAAAAAGGTTTGAAGTTTGTTTTCTGTCTTTTACGAAAGAACTATTTTTTATGGTTGTCTGTAGTTTGTACAGCACTAGAGACTATGACCTGGGAACGAATGCGTCGCATATCGTCCAAAGGACGTATACTAAACATTCTAGACGATTGAGAGGAGGCCGCTCAATTATTATTATCCAAGTAGCTTAAGGCTCGTAACGCGCTTATACTAACTTGCCTTTATTATGTTTTTTTACTGTTGTTTCAAGATGAGAAGAGAGAGGGACAACTACGGGGAGACTATCAAGTCCTAATGTTGTCATGCCAAGGATTCATCCTATGGTTGAAGTTTGAAACGGGGATCTCCTAGAAGTTATCATGCATAGGTTTCAACCTAAAGTTCTAATCATCACTTCCTTATCAAAGGAAGTGAGATTCCTAAGGGATCATGTCAATGATAAACAGAAACAGATAAAGCATCAGCTTAAACAGTAAACAGTAAACGACTGTAAAATGCATGCAATACAAGTGAGGGAGGAAATATGTGTGGGGCATCATCCTCCACAAGCTCGTCTCGACCTCAAGCCATATATGAATAACTGCAATTATACAGAAGAAATAAAATGCCATCAAGCAAACCACAAACTACATAGGCAAGGGAGCTGGGCTCTACCGAATACCCGCAAGCAAAGCCATACAGTAAAAATACAAGCAGAGGGAGCAAGTCAACCTCTAGTGCAACCATGCTCCTAGCTTAACACAATCTAAACATGAACTTATTCTAATGCATCAAGCAAATCACACAAGTCACATCAATACAGTTGCACAGAAAGCAAACAGACAGGAAAGAAAATAGATCAACAACTTCCCCCCAGCTTCACAGCAAAGCAATCTTCTGACAGCAGCTCAGTCCTCAGTCTGTAACTGTTCTTCAAGGCTCTCATCTTCAATAGCAAGAGTCAACTTGCTTCCTCAAGCTTTCAATGTATCAGACACAAGTGTCAGCTTGTTATTCATCTTCTTCAAGCTTCAGCTCTTTCTTCATCCTCAATTTAATCTTCTTCACAAGTGTCAACTTGTTCTTTTGGATCTTCAGGCTTCAGCTCCAAGGGTAGTCTTCAAACAAAGGGAAGTGAAACCTCTAGCATCTTTAATCTTCTATCAAGGAACTCCATCCTCTAGCAAGGGAGTAAGATTCATCTAACAAGAGCAAGATGGGGATAGGGAGAAGCAAAGTGAAGACCAAAGGTCACCTCTAAGCACTCCACCATCAAGGAAAGGAACCCTCAAAGGTTCTACCAACTTGTGAGGAGCCACACATCCTACCAAAGGAGGGATGGGGCCTTCACAATGGGACCTCACATCATAGGGAGGAATGGAAGTGATCAACACCTTCCATGTTTCATGAAGGAAGAAAATCTATTCTAAGAGATCTCCCTAAACCCTAATCCTTAACCCTAAACAAACTACACCAAAAGGAGAGAAATCTTCAAGTCCAAGCTCTACCATGCATTCCACAACAGCCCACACAAGTCTTCATCATCATCCAAGAGCAAGAGAAGCAACACCCTAGTCTAAGGGAACTAATGCAGTCATTCTAGTTGAGTTAGCAAGTTAGGATCACCTAAAACCTAGTACTAAAGTTAATTCTAACTAAAATACTAAAATCAATTATAAAATCCTACAAAAATAACTATGGGAACCTATGTCAATCATGACTCTACCATGTTAATTCCAGAGATCAAATCCGAAAATAAGACCTAGAAATAAATTCTACACTATAAGGTACTAAGCTTAAACCCTAAAAAGGAAGCACCTATAGTTTCAACCTAAAAACACCACCTAATTTCATCACAAAAATGTGAGAAAAATACTATGGGAGCATACATGTCTAAGCTAATCACACACAAGAAATCAAGCCAAAAATCATCACCAAGTGCTCACACTAAAATCATCAAATAGAGGTATCAACCATGGCCATTTTATTATCAAATAAAATGCAGAAAATGCACAAAAATTGAAAATTCATGCTTTCCCTAATATTTTTATTCAAAAAAATTCTAGATTCAATCATGAATCAGGGGGAAAAACCTGGAATTAATTGACCTATTTTCCTAGTTTTTATGAATTGTTTTCAAACTAACATAAAATGATGAAATTAAAAGAAAAACATAAGAAATTAATAAACTTGCGTGCCAAATAGCAAATGCAATCAGTTCAAATCCGGGGTTGGGCCAGATGGGGGGTGTGGATATCAATCCAGTTACTAAGCCCATTCACTTCAGTTAAATGAAACGGTGCGTATTGATAAAGGAGTCCAAGGCTGACTTTCAAACTCAATCGTGGCCATTCATTCCATGGACTTGGTCAAGCTTCAGTAATGATCTAACGCTCACAGCTCATCTTCTTCATTCAAATGCTCAGGTGGGGGGAAATTACAGACGGTGGCCTGAACAGTGGCGCCATCGTCTTCTCCGGTGAGGTCAAACACACAGTTCATCAAAAATTACAAAATGATACATCATCTTGTCCAGTTTTTCATGCTGATCATGAATCCAACCTTAGAATCATCTAAATCTCCATGGATTTTCAAACCCGATAGCCATTCCAAAATACACCTCAATCTTGAATCTCATCAGAACTTCAATTAAATGCACAGAAATAATCCTTATCTCATGGTGATCAATTTCCCCTATCTAATCTTGATTACCAATCCAAGAATTGCAAGAATTCAGCTTCAACATAAAATGATCCACATCCTAACTTGTCTCTAATGCTCAAATTGATCATCTCAAATCCATCTATACATCATCAGGATCCTAACCACCTATAGTTTTCTATCTATCTCCTCCTAGATTATGCACAAAACAAAATGTACCAACCTGTGTTCAGAGGTGTAACAGAAGGTGTTCTTGATCACTTCAGCCTCCAAGATTATGCAGATTCACTCCAAAACTCCTCCCAAAGCTAATGCAATCTTCGATTTCTCTTGAATTGGCCTTGAACTCAGAATACGATTTCATCTTGCAGCTATGAAATTTCAACTTCACTCTCTGCTTCAGGCTCCAATCTCTTCCAAAAAAATGGCTGAACACACTCAACCACTTATATAGAACTCATTAGAATCATCTAGAACTCTCTCAAAGCTTCAGAATGATATTTTCAATTTTCAAATTCTCTCTAAAATCTCACTTACACCAGTCACGATTCCCACTCTGTTTGGGCTTTAGCAAGCTTGCATTCAACTTCTCATGAGATTTTGAACATGAATGGTGATGTTTCCCTCCTTATTTTCATCCAATGGCTTGTGTATGTCATGTTACTTCATCATGAAGAAACAAAGAAAAAGGGCATGATATGGGACTCAAACCAAAATTATAACATTGCCAAATTTTCTAAAATTCTTTTTCCATTCAAAAAATGATATTACTTTGCTTCATTTGCACACAAAATGATTCATTTGAATTTTTGGTCATTTAATCCATTTTAATCCTTCCTTTTTCACCACTTCTTGAACCAAGTCTTTCCTTGAGCCATTTCAATGTCTCCTTGATACATGGTCAAGGTTAAAACCCCCTTTTGAGCAACTTTCAAGTTGAACAAAATTTCATTTGAGGTGTCTATGTTGGTGAAAATGACCTATAACCAAAAATGACCTATAATCATGACTTCCCAAAATACCCTTGACATGTCAAAGCCATAACTTGAGTTCTACAAATCCTATCAAGGACTCATAGTACTCTCTAGAAATATACGAGAATAAGGAATAACATTCATGTTGACCAAAAGTTCATAGGAATCATCCTTCTTGGGCAAAAGTTTCATGCAAGTTGGGTAACTTTCAAGCTCCAAATTCACATGCCTCAGATGACTTGGAACTTGTCTGGCTCATAACTTGAGTTCTATAAACCCTATAAAGGACTTCTAGTACTCAAATTAAAGCTACGATCATGCCCTACAACAATCATGTTGGGATCAAGATGAGATGAAGATCATATCTTGAGTTAAATAGTCTTGAAAGTCAGGGGTTAAGCTAGGGGATTTTACACTGTCAAGTCTTAGAAACCCTAGCTTGAAACTTCTCAAACTCTTCAATCATGATGAGTTAACCTTGGAATCATCCTTATAATATCTCAATGTATCAATCCATGATCACATGGCTCTTAAATTAAGTCTCAACCTTCTTCAAATCCTCAGTTGACTTAGGGTTGACCCAGTCAAACCCTAGCTGCATCAATCATGCCTGAGGCTTCTTATTCTTGCACAATGACCTGCCTAGGCCTCAAAGTGAACTTCAACACTTCTCATGAGCTCTCTCAAGACCTCAAGTCTAACTTCATGGCTTCAGAATCATCTAATGGCTTTCCACAACTCTCAAGTTAGGAGACACACCCTCTTGTCTTCAATCACTCTCTCTGAGGATCTTTTAACTTCTCTGACAAAGATACCAACCCTTGAACACCTGAATAACCTTCTTAGCCAGCCTCGAAGCCTTGTGTAGCCCTTGGTTGGTAATCATACCTCTTAATCTCCTGCATACATGTCAATGAAATGCAAATGATAATGCTAATGTGAATGAAATGAAACATAAGCTAGGTAAAGAAATGTTGGGCAAATTTTAGGGTGCAACAACGTTCAGCCATCTGTTTGGTCAAGTTTATGCCTAGCTGGTTCACCAACTCTGTCTATTTATTGAAGGAGTAGACAACTTCGTTCCTCTCGCTTCTAAGTTGTACCAGTTCTTTTTCCAACTCCTCGTTGGCCTTTCGTAGCTCTTCCTTCTCAGCTAATACCTGATTGTATTTCTGAATGGATATTATGGTAGGTTCTTCGACCACTGGAGGGAAATCTCGCTTAACTGGTGGAAAAGGCATCCCTACTGTTTCTGCCCTGCTTCGAATCTAAGTCACGTAAGGAGCATAAGCCTGACTGTTGCTCTTACCTAACAGTGCTTTCCCTCGTCTGCTGATGTCATTCCAAGCATGCTTGAGCTTGGCTAACATATTTCCCTCTAGGAGACCTGTGAGGTACAAAGATTCCTGCACCTCTTCGTCTTTTGGCGGGCCTCTCAAGGCGTACGCAAACTGTCTGACAAGTAATGAGGGATTGTAGTTAATACAACCTCCTCTTCCAATCAGGGGCACATTAGGAAAACCGTTGCAGCTGTAGATGACTTCAGTACCCAGCATATCCCGATCAAACCAAACGAGGCTCTCTGCTGATAAACCCATCAGGCGTTCAGACCACTCAGTTGTGGCTGTAGAGGAAACAAAGAGACCCTTCTTGGGCATGTGGCTATCAAACCATCTGTAGAGTAAGGGCGCAAAACACGACACATTTTTACCCCTTCTGTTCTCATTCTTGTAATGAACATAATGATATAGATCTCCGAGCAAGGTGGGAACTGGATTTCCCGATGAGAAGATATGGAAGGCGTCCAAATCTATAAAGTCTGGCATGTTGCGAAACAAGATGACGCCATAGATGCAGAGGGCGAGAATAGCGTTGAATACAATCCAACAACCGCATTTAGCGCACTGTTGGGCTTTCCCAACCAGAAACTGTAGAGAAAACTAGGAACTCCATTCCATGAGGTCAGAAGCAGCTCTGAAGCATCCAGATGAAGAGCAACAACTAGGTTAGCCAGATTAGGCTTAGCATCCATGTGAACAAACGACATTTGATTCTTAACTGGTACACCCAACAACTCAACATACTCTTCTAAGGTAGGCACAAGAATGAAATCTAGAAACGTGAAGCACCTCAATGGAGGGTCATACAACTGTAGCAATGCATACAACCCGTTCAACTCATAGACTGAAGGTTTACGAACCAGACTGAGCAACTTCCCATAAGATTTCCTGAATTCCACTTTCACTGTATCATCTGCCAAGGCAATCAAACTAAACAGCAAAGTAACATCTGGGGTAGGGAGCTTGTAAGCCACATTCTTCTTCAAAGATTCCATGCTAGCAAAACAGAGGGCAAGATTACTGGAACCGGGGGATAGTATATGCACCTGCAACACAGACACACGTTAATGAGATGCAAATGAGTATGCAAAAATGCAAGATGCAATCATGCAACAGGAGATCAAGAGGGTTATTGAGGAGACCAAGGCTCTGTTTCAACATTACCACAACACTGCTCTGACAACAAAACCCTGAAGAGGACCAATAATTCTGCTCTTGTCAAGAACAAACATATCTCTGATGATAAGAAACCTCTGATACCAACAAGACTGATTCACTGTCAAGAAAACCATGTTGTCTGAAGGTTAAGGTTTCCTGCAATAACCCGACCCTGCTCACAAGTATAGATCTAATCACTGAAGAGGTACGCCATCCTATGTGTTTCCCAGCGTCACAAACTTTCACGAAATGATGATACGTTCACCATTTCTGGTTCGGCATCATCACTCCCTGAAGAGGCCTCACTTAGCTGGGTCACAAATGATCGGTCCCCAGGGTCGACAATCCTCCAAACCAGCAACCCCTCAAGCCCAAAGGGCTAGAAAAGAAGTCAACCGGGAGAATCTCGTATGAACGTGGATTTTGTGAGACACTAGTACATGCAAAGCATGCACGCGCCCACTACTTTCCACAACTAATGTTAGGTATACACTCAAGCCTGGGCCTGGCTTATCACTTATCAGAGCCCCCTCCCACAACAGCACAAATAATCATATCATACTGGAAATAAAATGCGGAAGGTAAAGTGCGATAAATAAATGAAAACCCAACAAGTAAACACGCAAGCGCTAGGATTGACTCGCACAGGGGACGTTGGGTCCCCAGCAGAGTCGCCAGCTGTCGCTACCGTGAAAATAAGGTGCCGGAAAAACAGAAGAGTCGCCACCTTTCGTTATTTATCCCACGGAAAGGGAAAGGAAACGATCGGAAAAACCTGACGAAAAGGTATAAGACAAGGTCATCACAACCCTGTCTGGGTTCGGGAGTCGGTTACGCAAGGGGAAGGTATTAGCACTCCTCACGTCTATCGTACTCGATGGGATCCACGCTTGTTGTGTTTATCTGACGGGTTGGTTTATCTATCTACCTATTAAGGCTGGTCTGAAAAGAAAAGAAAATGACACGGCTAAGCGTCGCGCTTTATGCCTACGTATTCTCATCAGAGAACGAGATATCAGAGTCAACGTAGTTCGGCTAACTACGGGTAACGGGGGGAAGGTGGCTAGCCAATACGTCATTATTGTGCCTACGTACTCTCAACAAATATGAGAGATCAGAGCTTACATAGTTCGGAATGATATGACTTACGGGGGTTCAGATTCATCTGTTTTTCCGAGTAGGGTTTACAAACAGTTCGAGCAGTTTGGTGTATGCAGCTTGCTCGTCAGAGACTCATGCATTACCGTTTGCAGTAGAACTAAGAGTTAACGACAATCTTTTCTTCAAAAAAGTTTTCCTTAATTTATGGGCCCACGGGGAAAAAAGGTTTGAAGTTTATTTTCTGTCTTTTACGGAAGAAGTGTTTTTTATGGATGTCTGCAACTAATATCGCACTAGAGACTATGACCTAGGAGTGAATGCGTCGCATGTCACCCAAAGGGTAACATACTAAACATCCTGATTATTGGAAGTAAACCCTCCAACAATCATCTCCTAAGTAGCTTAAGGCTCGTAACGCACGATATCAAATAACCTTTATTACTGTATTGTGATTTGTTTGAAGAGAGAAGAGAACAGACACAACTAAGGGGAAACTATCAAGTCCTAATGTTGCCATGCCAAGGATTCATCGTATGGTTGAGGTTTGAAACAGGGAACTCCTAGACGTTATCATGCAAAGCCTTCAGCCTACAGTTCTATCATCACTTCCTTATCAAAGGAAGTGAGAGTCCTAGGGGATCATGTCAAATGGGAAACAGACAACAGATAAAGCATCAGCTAAACATCAGTAAAATAGAAGAGAAAACAGTAAAGATGCAAATGCGATGCAGCAATACAAGCAGAGGGAGACTTACTCAACCTCTAGAGCAATCAAGCAAAAGCAACACAACACACAGGCAAGGGAGGCAAACTCAACCTTCAGCCAACAAGCAAAGCTAAACAGTAATAGACAAGCAGAGGGAGACAGACTCAACCTCTCATGCAAACAAGCAAAGGGAGGCAAGCTTAACCTTTCAATTCACTTAGGCCTAGAATCAACTACATGATAGCCTATTATAATGCAACACACCAGAGAAACAGTCACACAAATACAGTCAAACAGCAAACACAGCAGAGCAACACAACAACACTCCAACAGTCTGACAGTCTGTCTTCTAGTCCAAGCCATCTGTCCAAGCTATCCATCAGGAGAAAAGGGAATAAGGACTTCATCTTCAAGCTTCAACTTGCTCCATCAAGAGATGACGTGAATTAAAACAAAGATCATTGCATGATGAGGGGAAGCATGATGGAAACCAATGGAATCCATCATGGCACTCAACCACTCATCTGAGATTGGTATCCTCAAAGGTTTTACCTTTTGTGGTAGGCCTTTAGTCCTTCCAAAGGAGGGAATAGGCTCCCACAAAGGAACCTTGCATCATTGGATAGGAAATGGAATGCAAACCAAAGCAAACCACAATTATGAAAAAGGAAGGAACTCCTAAAGGCTCTAAAAACCATAATTCTACAAGCTCTAAAAGCAACTCTCTAGAGGGAACTAATGCACCAAATCAAACCTTAAGACTCAACCTAAAAAGGCATCAACATGTCTACTAAATCATCAGAAAAGGTTTGGAAACTTATCATGAACTAAAGGTCACTTTTGAAGTTCAACTATGGGAGGTACTATGCTAGAAGCATCCTACAAACAACTTAGATGTAAAATCTAACTAAAATAGTAAGTCAACTCCTAAAAATCTATGAAAATTTCTAAGTGATCCTAAAGGTATAGGGAACCTATGGTAAAAAATCCAAAGCTTAAATCAATGTTTATAGGCACCTAGGAAATTCTAAACCAAAAGTTGTCAAGGGAAAGGCCAAAAGGGGAAGCCTCTAAAACCCTAGTTCAAAACTATGATTAGAGTCATCTAACAATCACCACAAAAATCCTTTAATCTCATCAATGTGTCTATAACCAACCATCCAAATATCAACATCAAATTCTAAAGCATGAATTAGTAATAAAATCTGCAAGCAACAAGTCATTTTATGTATTTTTAATCAATTATAAAAAATAGAAAAATGGACATTAAATTGAAAACAGCACCAAAATAAAATCCAAAGGCATGGAAAAATCAGAAATTAAACAAGGATCACCCACATATTTTTTTCATAATTTTCTGATCATTATAACTATTTTAAATGAATTAAAATCAATCAAAACAAATAAAGAAAATAGAAAAACAATTAAAGAAATTAAAGAAATTCAGAAAAAGTCACAGGCGTTGGATCAATTGACCAGTCTACTCATCAGAGGGCTGCGCGCGTGCCACTTCATTTAATAAAACGACGCATTTTTATTAGTAAGCAGGGTGTGGTTCAGTTGACTAAGTCCTATGGAACGTTCTAATCAGGTCCATTCAATAGAAAAGTATGATCATCCAATGCTTCAGAGTGTGCCAAGTCATCAAACCCTAGTCAAACCAAATCTCATCCGCTGGATGCAAAGACCAAGTCAGCAAATATAAATAGATCCAACGGTGCTCCATCCTCGTCTTCGTTTGAACTGAACAAAGGAGGGAAATTAATCCATGGTGGCCGGAGAAGAGCTCCACCGTCTTCTCCGGCGAGAGCAATCATGCTCTATGATCAAACTCAACCAAACTCAAAGAAAAATACATGAAATCACTCGTCTCTTCACACTGATCATCAATATCTACTCCATTTCTTGAAATCCTTCATGAATCTTGAAACACCATAGTGAACAGAAAAATCACCAATTCCAAAATTGTCATCAAACTCTGAATTAATGCCATGGATTTCTTCCTCACTCCTCAGGGATCATCTTAAACCATCTAATTCATGTTAACACCTCAAGAACAGCCAGATTCGAAGCCACACAAAATTTGCACCATGACCTAAATTGTCTCTAAACCTCAAGATTATGATCCTAAATCCATCTATGTTCCTCCTATAACTTAACCACATGCTCAATTCAGTCTAAACATGCTTAGAACTAGAGTAATTTTGAAGAATGCAAACCTGGAAAAAAGCTTACAATTAAGGTAGTTGCAGTGTGATTCTTGATTCCAAGAGATGCAGAAACTTTCAAGAATAATCACTGATGTTAACAGAATCCTCAATTGGCCTTGAAATCCTCTGGAAATGCAAACACGAATTTGAGTTTGGAAGCTTCAATCTCAAACTGCCATAACCGTTTCTTCACCAAATGCTCTCCAAAAAATGATCTGAACATGATACTGAACTTAAATAGGATGTGTTTGGATCATAACCTGACCCAATTTGATTAATCCAAATTTCAATTTTTCTTCATTGGGCAACCATGGTAATCGTGCATTCTGACTCAGTTTCATCTCAATCTTTGCTCCAATGAATTGCATATGACCTGGTGAAGATGAATGGATTAGATTGTAAGCTTGGTTTGATCCTATGGTCAAGATTGGTTGTGTTGCTTCATCATGAAGTAATCCAAACAATGTCCATGAATTATGACTCAAACCAAAAATCTAACATTGCCATTGTCTTCAAAATTCCATTTGCAATCAAAATATGCACCAATTTGTGATTTTTTGAACCATTGTGATTTATTGTGAATTTTTTCCTTTATTAATGCTTTTAATGATCTTTTTCCAAATTTCTTCATACACTTCCATATTCAATCTATATCAATGGATGTTTGGGTCATGGTTGGACTAAAAACACCATTTTGAACAACTTTCAAGTTGAACAAATCTTTATTTGAGGTTCACAAGATAGTGAAATGGACCCATAACCAAATATGACCTGTAATTCCAAATCCCCAAAATACCCTTATCTTGCAAAGCTTGTAACTTGAGTTCTACAAATCCAATCATGGACTTCTAGTACTTTCTAGAAATATAAGAAGATAAGTAACAACATTAATGTTGGCCAAAAGTTCACCAGAATCATCCTTCTAGGTCAAAAATGTCATGCAAGTTGGTTGACTTTCAAGCTCCAAATTCACATGCCTCAGATAACCTGTAACTTGTCTGGCTCATAACTTGAGTTTTATAAACCCTATCAAGGACTTCTAGTACTCAAATTAAAGCTATGACCATGCTATACAACAATCATGTTAGGGTCAAGGTGAGATGAAAACCTTATCTTGAGTTATGTGGTCTTGAAGTTAGGCACAAACTAGGGGATTTTACACTGTCAAGCATAGTAACCCTAGCCTAGGAACTCCTCACACTCTTGATTCATGATACGTTTACCTTGGAATCATCTCTTGGACATCTTAATACATCAATCCATGATCACATGGCCTTGGAATAGGTCTCAACCTTTCCCAAATCATCAGTTAACCTAGGGTTGACCAGATGAAACCCTAGTTGCACCAATCTTGGTATATCTTCATATCCTTCACCTGATGACCTATCTAGGCTTCAAAATGATCTTCAATACTTCTTAAGAGCTCTATCAAGGTCTCAAGTCCAACTTCATGGCTTCAGAATCATCTGATGATCTTCCCACAACCCTCAAGTTAGGAGACATACACATGTGACTTCAACCACTCTTTCTGAGGATCTTTAACTTCTCTGGTGAGGATATCGACCCTTGAACACTTGAATAACCTTCTTAGCTAGCTTCATAGTCTTGCGTAGCCCTTTGATTAGTAGTCATACCTCTTGATCTCCTGAATACATGTCAATGAAATGCAGATGATAATGCTAATATGAATGCAATGAAACACAAGCTAGGTAAAGAAAGGTTAGGAAAATTTTGGGGTGCAACACCTCCCTCTTCTTAGAGTTACCAAAAGTCTTTCTTCCTCCACCAGATGTGGATCCTTCTCCTGCTTGAATCTTACCCAACTTGATTCCATTCTCCACTCTCTCACTGGTAATAATCAAATCTGAGAAACTGTCGGACATCTTACCAATTAACTTTTCATAATATATCCCCAACAACGTTGCCCCGAACATATCAATAAGCTCCCTCCCGACCATTGGTGGCTGAACTCTCACAGCTAGTTCACGCCACCTTTGGGTATACTCTTTAAAACCCTCGTTATTCCTCTAAGAAAGGTTCTGCAACTGAACTCGATTCGGTAACTATTGTACTGATAATGACGGACGAAGGCCTCTCCAATATCTCTCCAACTTCTGATATGAGCACGCTTTAGACCCATGTACCATTCTAGTGAAGGCCCGAACAAATTGTCTTGGAATAAGTGCATCAGCAGCTTTTCATCATCCGAGTAGGCAGACATCTTCCTGTAATATGATCTGAGGTGTACTCTGGGATAATTTGTCCCTTTGTACTTATCAAAGTCAGACACTTTGAACTTAGGTAGAATCTTCAACCTTGGAATCAGCCCCAAGTTAGACATATCAAGCCCAAGAGAATTCTGATTCTCCAGATTCTTCATCTTCTCCTCGATCATTTTAAACCTCTTATCCGCATCAGTCTACAAGCCTACACCCAGATCTCAGATCTCCCATGTAGAAAACATCATCCTGTTCATCTTCCTCCCATTGAGGTCCGACATTTCCATGTGCAACACCCGTTGCACCTGGAATATGAGCTCCTGGTTGATTACCTCCACCCGGAGGAATAACAACAATTGGAATAACATTAGCTTGAAGAGTTCTCCCATCAGCCGGGGGAGGAACAACAGTGGTCCCACCATGCAAAACTCCACTTCCATCCACCCTAGCAATCAAAGGCTGGACGAGTGTTCTTAGCTGCTCTTGACCATTAGCAACCCCTTGCATAAGATCCATAAACTGAGCCATACGGTCCCTGAACTCTTGCAACTCTGGCTGAATCTGATCAATAGCTCTCTGTTGATTTCCTCTAGTCGAGTAACGGTGAAACGTCTGGTCTGCTATCCGGAAACACTGCTGAGAGAAAAACCACAGAGATAAGGTTAATGGAACCAGAACACCTGCAACGCAATATGATAATGATGCAAAATGCAAACATGTAAATATGATTCTGGGAAATTCTCCCCTTGATTCTAGTTTCATGGAAGAAGCAAAAGAAGGCAGAAGAACCACAGATAGGACCACAAAATCCCTCAAATAAATAAAATGAGGATAAGAGTCAGTACATACAACATATCACCAAGGAAAACAACAGAGTGATCAATACGACCTCAACCAACAAGCCTGGTGATGGTCAGAATACAAGATAATAACAAATACAGAAGAACAAAGGAAAGTTGTATCAAGTAACTCTCCCTTCAGCCACAGTAGCGAGTCTGAAACTCCTCTAACAATGCCTTCGTATCTGGATGCTCAAGTCGTGGAGTCAGCGCCTAAATAAGCAACTCTCTCCTGATGATGACATCCTTCAAGTCTTGAGCATACTCTTCCCAAGCACCTTCCCTGAAAGCGTCTTCGAGTCTGGGCTTCTTCAACTCTGCTTTCACCTTGTATTCCTCCAACGTTGCAAGAGCTTCTCGTAGCTTACAATCATTCTCATACTGACGAGATGATTCTCCTAGATCTTTTTCATCTTTCATCCGTAGCTGAGTCTTCAACCTAACAATCTGCTGATGAAGCTCATCTTCTCTTTCCTTGTTATTGGTCAAAGCTGCATTCCACTGATTGTTGAACTTTGATATCTCCAAGCGCGCTTTTTCTAGCTCCTTCTTCTTCCCTTTGAGGACATTACCCATGCTCCTTAGATCTTGACCAAGTTATTCTCTGACGCGAATTTCTTCAGTCAATTCTCTCCCCATCTTGTTCAGAGTCTCTGTTTTCATCTTGGACAGGTAGGTGGTTTCGTTCTTCTCGCTTCATAGCTGAATAACCTCCTTTTCTAGCTCTTCATTCACTTTGTATAGCTCTTCTTTGTCGACCCACAGCTGGTTATACTTCTGAATGTCAACTGTTGTCGGTTCTTCAACTACCAAAGGATATAAACGCTTTCTAACTGGGAAAGGTAACAACAATCTCTCAACCCTCTCTTGGATCCACTCAACATATGGTCCATAGGCTTTATAGTCACCTTTACCCAAAGAAGGCTTTCCTCCCCGATGAATGTTACTCCAAGCATTCTTCAAACTGGTTAGAGTATCACTATCAGCCAACCCTACGAAATACAAAGATTCCTGTATTTCTTCCTCCTTCGGGGGTTCTCTCAAGGCATAACCAAATTGCCGGACTGCAAGAACTGGATTATAGTTGATGCCACCTTTCCTTCCTATCAAAGGAACATTGGGAAAGCTTCCACAATTGAAGATGATTTCACTACCAAGAAGAACCCTATTGAACCACACAATATTCTTCGACGTTAAGCCCATGAGCCTTTCAGACTAACCAACTATGTCTGAGGTATCAACAAAAGGTCCAACCTTAGGAAGATGTGACATAAACCATCTATAGAGAAGTGAAGCACAACAAGAGACATTCTTCCCTCTTTTGTTCTCATTCTTATAGTGTATAGAATGGTAGACATCACCTAGGAGTGTAGGCACAGGATTCCGAGAAGAGAAAATATGAAACGCATCCAAATCCACGAAGTCAGGTATATTGGGAAACAAGACTATTCCATAAATGCATAAAGCTAGAATAGCGTTGAAAATGACCCAACATCCCTCCTTAGCAAAGTGTTGAGCTTTGCTCACCAAGAATGACAGTGGGAAACCAGGGAATCCACCTCTCCACACCAACTTGCCATCCAACTCAGAGACATCCAGATGAAGAGCACCAGCCAACTTGGTCAAATCAGGCTCCTCTTTAGAGTGAACAAAAGGTAATTCCTCAAAGACTGGGACTCCCACCAACTGGGCAAACTCTTCCAAAGTTGGCAACAAAACATATCTCGGGAAAGTGAAGCAACGCAATTGAGGATCATAAAACTGCAGCAGGGTGTGAATTCCTCCTGACTCAAACTTTAGGACCTTGCAGACAAAGCTCTGAATCTTCCCATATTCCTTCCTGAAATCTTCCATGACACTACGATCAACCACAGAAATGAGGCCAAGCAGAGGTCCTAACTCTGGCATCAGGAACTTGTACAGAATATTCTTCTTCAGACCAGGCTCCATAACGATGGTGGATTAGATTACTATAATCAATGAGAAAATATGCACCTGAAACACAAATACATGCAAATGTTAAAATGAAAATGAAAATGAAGATGTAAATAGGGGATCAGGATTGCTTTGCTACTGACTGAGCTGAACCAGAATTCTGCCTCGGCGAGAAAATACTAGAGCATCAGGACTGAAGCAATAGAAACTCCATAATATCAGAAATCCGGGTAGGTTGGAGGTCAACTTTCCTGCATAACCCTCCCACTCACAAGGTATGAACCTAATATCTGATAAGGTACGATATCCTATGCGGTCGTCAGCGTCACATACTTTCAAGAAACGATGATACATTCACCATTTATGGTTTGGCATCATGGTCAAACAAAGAGGCCTCACTTAGCTGACTTCCAAATGATCGGTCTCTAGAGTCGACAGTTTTTAGATCCAACATCCGCTCACTGTCCCAATGCACAAGATTGGATGCCATCAAAGAAAACCTCATTTGAACGCGTATTTCGTGAGGACTAGTGCATGCCAAACATACAGGTCCTCACTACTCTCCACACTAATACTATGTGTATCCTCAAGCCTGGGTATTAGGCTTATCTCTCAATAGAACAGTCCCGCCCAACAGCACAGCAGTAGATAATAACAATAATGAAGTGCGGGAAATAATAATGGAAATGCAATAAAGTACAAATATAACACATATGCACACAAATACACACCCATAAACAAAAACACCAGCGCTAGGATTGACTCACATAGGGGATGGGAAAAGGTCCTCAGCGGAGTCGCCAGCTGTTGCATACTGCGAAAAAGGTCGGGAAACTAGACAGAGGAGTCGCCACCAAATGTATTTATCCTAAAGAGAAGGAAAGGAAGCAATCGAAGAAAACTTGACGAAAAGGGAAAAGACAAGGTCATCACAACCAAATCTAGGGTTCGGGAGTCAGTTATGCAAGGGGAAGGTATGAGCACCCCTCACGTCTGTTGTACTCAACGGAATCCATGCTTGTTGTCTAATCTATGGGTGAAAACTATCTAAAGCTGGGAACGAGAGTGAAGAGAAAGAACAGACTCGGTAGGACATCGTAGCCCTATGCCTATGTATTCCCTCGTGCAATGGGAAAGTAAGAGTCAACGTAGTTCAGAAAACTACGGTGATGGAGGGAAGGTTGCTCGCCAAGACATCTTCGTCTTGTGCCTACGTATCCTCATCTGGTATGAGAAATCAGAGAAAACGTACTTCGGGCTGAGAGGGAATGCATCGCATATCGCCCAAAGGGCATACGTTAAACACTCTAGACAATGTGAGAGGAGGCCCTCCACCTATCATTCCTCATGTACTTAAGGCTCGTAGCGTATAATAATTGTTAACCTTTATTAGGTGTCTTAAGAAGTTGTGAGATGAAAAGAGAAGACACAAGACTCTAAGGGGAACTGATCAACCCTAATGTTATCATGCAATGTGATCCTAAAGTTGGGTTTGAAAAGGGAACTACCTAATGTCTCTCCTACTCCTATCTTAAACAGAGGGACTAGGAATCCTAAGGGATCATGGCAAAAGAGCACAAGTAAACACATAGCAATTCAATCACAGATGAAAAGAGATGAAGAAGACTTAAACAAGTCAATGCAACGAGATACAAACACAAATGCAAGATGAAATGCAAACAAGACTCAAAAACAAAGGAGACTTAAACAAGTCAAGAAGGATGAGATGAAATGGGAGAAGTAAACTCCTACAACCATCTATCATCAATCATCACAAAAGAAGAATGCTAAGCATAAAGCAAAAGTAAAGAAGCATGGTCAAAGAAATGATGGGAGAAAGGGGATTGGGAAGCAACCACATTAAGGTTATCTCAACCAAACATTTGCAAGAGATCAAGTAAAACAATGCAACAAAACAGTGCAAAAGGATCACCAATGTTCATGACAAACTCAAAGTGTATACATCAACACCAAATCATCACGAAAAAGTGTCAAGCCAACTAGGGAAGAAGTGAATCACAAAATGAAAGCCTCAAATTCAAATTCAAATTCAAAATAAGAGGCAAGCACAAGCATGATCATGTACAAGTGAAAAACCAAAGTTCAATCACAATCTCAACACTTAAAGCAAGTGAAAAAGGCATGACCTAAAGGTAACTTGTGATACAAGTCACATTCAAATGACCTCAAAACAAGCAAGGCAGCACCTCAAGCATGTTAGGAAGATGTAACAAAGATCAAGAGGTGCTTAAGGTATCATCTATGATCATATCCCTAAGATTAGGTCAAGACTAGTATGTGTAAACACCCTTAAAATGACTTGAATTTGCAATATAAACCAAAAATAGGAAAACAGAATTTGCAATATAAACCCTAAAAGGCAAGGTGTTCCACTTTATCGAGTGTGTGTCGAGGGTCAACAAAAGTCAATGAAAAACCAATGAACAATGATCATAAATACCTCAAATCAACCCTAAAAAATAACTCAATTCATCACCTAAGTGGGAGAGAAATTTTGGTCCTAGGGTATTTAGAATGAAGGGTTAATGATCATGATCAAATTAGGGTACAAGCCAAGAATCACATCAAAACTTAAACTCCATAAAAAATATTAAAATTGAATGGAAAATAGAATAAAAATATTGAAAAATTAAATAACATCTTAAAATACCAGAAACCATTTTTTTGGGATTTTTTAATGCATAAAACTATTTTTAAAACATTTAAAATGAACTAATAAATAAAAGAAATAAAATAAAACAAAATAAGTGGAGAGGGGTGTATTAAGCAAACTGGGTTTGAACTGAAATCAATTAAAAGCGCGCATGCGCCAACAGGTGGGGGGCGTAATTAGCAAAAGAACAAGGCCCATAACCCAAACTCAGCCAGACTAAATGAAACTCTGCATTTCATTAATATGAGTCATGATAAAATGCCCACGCAAGCAAAGTCATGCAAATAAACGCGTGACACCAAACCAGTCAACATGTCCCACCTTTGCCAACTCAGCTCAACCTGAAAATGAACCAGACGCCAGAGCTAGGGCTTCGGTCGTCTTCTCCTGCCAACTTGCCGGAGATCAAACTTGAAAACACCATAAAAATGGTAAAATCTTAAACCAAACGAAAGCTCTAATTACTAGCAACATGAATCCAACCCTCATTTTTGAAAAAGGTTCTTGAACAAAGAGAAAACAGGCCACGATTTTCAAATGTGTAAATTGAAAACTCACTCAAAAATCAATCAAAACAATCCAAACATTGCCTACATTGTGTAGGGCTTCAGATGCACCCAGAATGATCCTAAAAGTATGCCTAGAATGAGAGATTTATGTTGAGAAAGTTACCAAACGGAGTAGTTTCGTTGACCCTTGAAACCTTAAGCAAGCTTCAGTTTGACACTTCCAAATCCTTCCTTGAGCTTCGCTAATGATGATTTGAAGCAAAAAGGGAGCGAAAACCCTGGGAAATGGCTGATTCAAAGATGAGAAAATTTGTTGAGTTTTGAAGTGGTTCTCTCCTTCTCATGCAACAACACCCACCCTGCTCATTAGGGCAAACTTTTTGAACTTATATATGATGGATTTAAACATTCCTTGCAGGCCCATGATGCTTCAATCATGTGATTTGAAGTTTTGCCAAAAAATTCCATTTGAAGCACACACGGGTTATGTCCCTTGAATATTCCCTTGGTCAGCAGAAAATGAACATATGTGGTGTGTAGAAATGAATTGTGGAGGTTTGTGTCATTGAGAAAAAGTTTATACCAAGTTTGGTTCACTACTTTTTTAAGGTATAAAATTTGAAAAAGTGGCATGTAACTTGCACTCTTGTTGGTCCAAATGAAGTAAAATGTAGCATGACCACAATATGACACTAAAATGATGCCAAAAGTTCAAAGATCAATTCATCTTATGACTTGTAATGGATGGTATTCAAATCCTGCCCAAAAATCAATTTTTCAAGCTTACCATGGACTAAATGATCACAAAAATCATCAAGTCTCATGGATTTTGGATTCAAGATGATGTTAAGGCCATTGGACACAATTGGATTTGAAGCCTTGAAGTTCATGAAAATGGTCATTGAAGTGAATGACCTATAATGATGTTTCCAAAAATACTCTTGCCTTGTGAAGACCGTAACTTGAGATGTACAAACTCAATGGATGAGTTCTTGTACTCAAAAGAAACCTTGGAAGATGATGAAAAAGTTTTATTTTTGGTTGAAAATGATATTAAATTTGCATCATAGGGAAAAATGTCCTTGAAATTAGGCACCAAAGAAGGGGATTTTACACTGAAATCAACTGAAACTGTAATTTAGTAACTCCTTGGACACTTGAATATCCTTGATTTTATCTCAAAATGACATCCTAGATGCTTCAAGATGACTTCCCATGGCTTGTATGACTTAGAACCAAGTCTTGAACCCTCTCAAGTCCATAGTTGACTTTGGGTTGGCCAGATGAAACCCTATCACCATATCCCTTGACTGAGGCTCTTGCAGATGAATTGTTTGACCATACAAAATCTGTAAAGACCTCTCAAGATACACATTGTGCTTTTGAACCATGCCTTATCCAAATAGGTAACCTCATGACCCACTGATGATCCTACGATGATCCTCAAGATAGGAGGTGACACTCATACACAAACCTCTCCCCTCAAGGAGCTTTGAAACCCACATATGATGGTAATGAACTCTTGATGGATTACATATGATACCCTTTCTTGATCTTGAACAAAGAAGCTCTCCTTTTGAATGTTAAAACAACGTCTCTTGATCCCCTGCTAGAACCAATGATATGCAAATGCAAATGCTAAAATGAAATGAAACATAAGCTAAGTTAGAAAGAAAAGGTTGGTCAAATTTTGGGGTACAACAGGCATGAGTCAATACTTCAATATATGATTCAACAAACTCAAAAACACCTTTCGAATCCATCCATTAGGTTCAATTTATCCCAATGACTTTATTTCATAAAGGTTCACAAAGTTCAAGTTTCATCTAATGTAAAAAGTCAATTGTGATCAAAACCAAATTTGACTTTTGAGATTTTTTAGCAAACATGGCTTCTTTAAGTCAAGAACAATGTTAACTTATGATTTGGATCATGATCAATCAATAAAAATCAAGAAAAGTGAGGTTGCTCACAAAAAGGGCAACCTTGAAAAACATGAAATTTCACTAAGTTATGGAAGGAACGTGATTTTTACCAAAATTTACAAGGCTATAACTTGTGATCCAAGCAACCTTTTTTCCCCATCCAAAGCTCAAATGATAGATCTTATTACATAAAACAAAATTGAAAAGCATAAGCACCCCTAAAAAATTCCTACATTTTCAGATATGAAGCACTAAAGTTAGGGTTTCATGAGATTTGGAACTTTGACACTTGGAAAATTTTAGGCAGAATCTGCCTCATGTTTTTCCCAACTTTAGAGGCATTTTTCATTATCATCCAATATGAACCAAGACCAAATGTAAACATCAAAGTTAAATTATGATATACAAGCTTTCCAAAGAGTACAAGAACATCCGTTGATTCAACTTGAGCAAGAAGTTATGAACCTCACAACATGCCTTACTACAAACTGTTTTTTGACAGCATTTGGCACATAACTTGCCTCCCACAATTTCTTAAACCAATTTTGGACACTTGTATCATTGGATTTTAGTCCAATATCAACATGAATGATGAGTAATCTGAACCAAGACACCAAGAAGTCAAGAACCTCATCCTTTAGGCATGTGGAAATCTATGTTGCAAATCCAAAATCCAATTTTGTCATATCGCATTGAAAGGATGCATTGAGATGGCATGAATCAGTTTGTATCATTCCAAATGAGTCAACACTTATCAAATAATTAAAATACCTAAGACCTATAAGTTTAGCTCAAGTCAATGGCTAGAGGAGACTTTGACTATATGGCAAAACACATTGGATAATAGAGTGATTCAGCCTCCATTCATTATTCCGTGCAAAAAAAACTTCCTCTACTTATAGTAGAGGTCATTTTTGGTTGATCAAAACACCCCAAAACGTCAGAACACAAGTTTTCTCTCATTTCACTCTTCACTTTAAAATTTCAAAACCTTAAGAAGTGAGAATCAAATTTTCAAATAGAGACTCGTTCTACTCAAACCAATGGTCGTAACACCTCACGTACATCATATATGATCGATCCAAACCCTTAAAAAACATCTATAACACCAGATTCATCAAGTTCATATCTCATCCCAAGCAATCTACAGTTGAACTCGAGCCTACCAAATCAAAAGGTTTCAAACCATTCCAAGCACATCAACACATTTCTTGAGGTCTAGGGAAGTTGTCCAAGTCATCATTTCACATAACACCTACAGCTGAGGCTTTGAGTTCCTCTTGCACAAGTAAGCATGAACTACCCAAACTCCATGAATCATGCATCATAAATTTTGTTTCAAGTTACAAACATATTTCTGCACTTATATAGAATGATAACCCTCAATCAACTTCTATTTATCTTGCGTGTATGGGATTTCATTATGTTCTTGCAAAAATTAGGGTTCATCTACTCATCACTTGATAACTCACTCTACATTCAAAAGAAATTAAATTAATTAGTACCATTGAATTCCTTATTCAAAAACGAGTAACTTTTATGTTTACATAGTGCAAAATCATTACGTATTGAAGGAGGTATGAGAGGTTTTGCTAATCCGGCCCTGGAAGGCGACGTGAGGAAGAAGAAGCTGGCCTTCGCGCAAGAATTCAACTTTTGATTTTTTTAAATATTTTTAATATTTTCATTTTATTTTCAAAAGTTAATTTCTCTCTCAATTTTAATTATTTTCAAGTGATTTTTTAAAAATAAATCCTTTACATATTTAAATATTTTATTCCAAAAAAAAAATCAAATAAATGTTTTTATTTGATATATTTTTAAATATTTTAAATATTTTTACTTTAATTTGTTTTAAACATTTTAAATAATTTATTTTTCTTGATTTTTTGAAACGAAATGGATTTTAAAACATCATGTGAATAAAACCTGACTTTCCAAACCATATACATGTTTCATAACTTGCCTTTTGAGTTTATTTCATATTTTTAATCTTATTTAATTGTTTTTCCCTTTTAAAAATGCAAAAAATAAAATAAAATTAGGGTTTTTGATGCGTCTGCAAGTGCACGGAAATATCGAAGTAAAATAAAAGATTGTCGAACCCATAGAGACCAATGTTAACCTACCGTTGTCTATTGTTACGACATAAAGCTAAGGCTAATGGAATTTGGAAGGTTAAATGCGAATGAAATTAAATGCAAAGGAAATAAAGATTTTTATTTTTAGAAATATATTAATAAGGGATATCGGTATGCAATGCCTTAGTTATCGGGGATTCGACAGGTCGACGATGCTTTATAGTTTTTGCAAATGATTTTCAGGAGAAAATACCCGTTTAAAGACCTTTGCCTCACGATGGTTGTTGACTCGGGTCATAAGTCTAAGGCGGAATGTACGCTCTCGCAGTCCCATTCGGGGTTAAAATTACTCTTTGAAAATATGTAAGTTCTGATTTCTTTTAAAACGCTTTCGTTGTATTTAAAATAAATGCCTAGTTCTTACTATCCGGTTTGAACCCCAGCTTTCGCGTGTCGGTTCGTGCCTTAATGAATTTCCCACTGTCGTGGCGAAACTACTGTAAATAATTTCTTGCTTTCGCGATGAAGGTTTATTTAGAAGATTTTGATTAAAAACTATGGCCAAAAAGATTGTTTGTAAAAAGGTAAGGTGCACCGAATATTATCGAATCCTATCCTACTAATTTGATCACATACCGATAAAACTAATTTAGCTAGACATGATAATTAATGCAAACGGAAATAAACATAAACCGCAAAATAATAAAACATGCATTATGACAAAAAATAAAATAATAATTCAATTAATAAGAACCTGGAAAGTAGTACTGAGATTGAAGAGTAGTCCTCCATAATTCCGGCAGGATTCTACTTTGGCGAAATAAAAATGCAAAAAGAAATAACAATGTTCTGAACTAAAGGAAAAAAAGGAAAGGAAATAAAAGAAACAAGAAAAATGGCTTCAATATAAATTTTGGCAACACTTCGATACTTCGAAGCCCCCCCTCCAATATTGTGAATCTCAGGCCAATTTATAGGAGATATTTCATTTCTCAACTTCCAGAGATCATGTATGAGTTATGGGGAAAGTGGGAGTAACTTCCAGTAGTGGGCAGTTAGTGGAGAAAGTGTAGGAGGAGATTAAGTAGAACGTGCTCGTGTCCACTTCCGTGTTTGACATTATTATGTTTTTGAGAGCATGACGATCGTGATGAATCTATGACGGGCATGACGAACGTGACGACCGTGTTGCTCTGTGACGATCGTCATGTACGTGACGACCGTGATGATGCTGTGACGATCGTCATGTACGTGACGACCGTGATGATGTTGTGACGAGCGTCACACGCGCAAAGTCCATTTCTATGTTATTTTATGTTTTTCTTCTATCTTTTCCTTCCATTTCTTCTTCTTTTATTTCTTTAATCCAAATTCTCCACAATCTGTAAAACAAAGTAAATTAACTGTATAATAGAACATAAATCAAGATAAATTAACAATAGTCACAAATAAATTCATGTAAATCAAGCCAAATAAACGATATGATTTCGCCTTATCAAACACCCCCACACTTAAATCATTGCTTGTCCTCAAGCAATCAACCAAAACAGTAAAAAGAAATAAGCATAGTTCAAAACAAAGACACGATGAGACTCTAATCGTACGTGGCTGCTAAGCTAATGTTAGATCGATAGGTACTAAATATCAATACCAAGGATACCACAACGACACAATGTCAAAAACTCTCTACTTATGCAAACCAATCGAAATCATGCAATTATAACTCAACCTATATCTCATGCTCTCTTTCACCCCATTTCATTATAGTGCAATCACATTAAGCTCGTTATCCATACACATTCATGGTAAGTAAATCTGTTAGTGACTATGATCTCGATGTTATTTCATTTTTTTCTCTACAAATATGCTTAAGCATCAATTGAACTTAAAGAGTTTGTACCGTTAGGCTAAGTGATCGGGTGAGGAGCACCTAACTTAGAAGGAACATGTCTTTTTATTCATAATTTTTTCTTTCTTAATTTCTCATTTTAAACCAGAGAGATTCCACTTATTTGCATTGGTTTCTTACTTAGTGTGTTTAGGATGGTGCTGACTGCTTAAATAAACTACTTAGGGATTACTGAATGAAATTGGAGCTTTAAGGTCTCGACATAATGGGTACTCAAATTGATTTTGCATATTTAGAGGGTTAAGGGTGTCAGGAAGGTATCAATTTTATCAAAACTTTCCCAAGTTTTTCTAACATAGCATGAACAGCCTATATACTCTCAGAGTACCATGTCATGAATCGAAGCAAAAATTATTGGAGGTTAAAATTTTGAAATTTTGAAATTTTGGGGAAATTGAATAACAAGCGAAAACCACACATAAAGACTCGATAGCACATGCAATGACTTTGACACAATGTTAAAAACAGATAAAATTCCTAAAAGTATGAAATAAAACAATAAATCAAACTAAAAGCGATAAATGAAAGCAGTAGAGTTCCTCCCCCACACTTAAACCAAACATTATCCTCAATGTTTTAATAAAAGGTGGAAAAAGGAAAAATAGAACCTGTATGAATGCTACTGCGTGCCAAATCCTCTATAATCCTGCTCTTGATGTCCATGTTTTCGTTGATCACTTCTACTTCGGCGGCGAGCATTTTGAGATTCCTTCGTTTGTGTAATTTTAGAACCAACTCATCATGTTGCCCGCTTCCGGAGGAAGTACTCATAAATAGTGTCACCACCAGCAATGACACTCGTAGGAATGTCTGTGGGCACAGCTCATCATCATGTAGAAAGTTTTCACCTAGATATGGCTAAAACATAGCAAGCGATACATTTCTTTTATTTTCTGCAAATTTAATCAAATGAATTAAAATAAAGACCTTGTGGGTTGCCTCCCATGCAACGCTTTGTTTGACGTCGATAGCTCGACGTCTAAGGAGTGCTAGTACTCATGGTGGTTCTTTCGAGAGTGGTTCGTCGATCGAACTTTGAATAGTCTTCGGTTTCCATGGCCACTTATCAAGCCATCGCTCATATCCCTCACCTTTTTGTTTCATTCTTCTGTATGGTGGTTCCTTGTTTTGAATGCATGGTGGTGGTTCTGGATCTATCCTAGGTATCAGTTTTTCAAATTTGGGCTTAGCTATTTCATCCACCACCTCAAAAGTTAATCATACCCTTTTAACAGTAATGATGACCCTAGTTTCATGGTCCTCGAATTTTCCTTTTTTATGCAGGATCTTAGACAAAGGTGCATTGGTGTGGATATTTTCCAATTCCTCTACATATGTTTTGGATTGGGAGTCTACTTTAGCTTCCACACCCCTTTGTGGGAAAGAAATAGGTGGGGTATAGGGAGGAGGAGCACCAATAGGTGTTTCCTTCTCTACCTCTTTAACAACCTCCCTTTTGAATGGTGTCGATGGACTTTTCTCAACAATTATGCTTTTCTCACCAAAACTCTCCTCAGCCTCATGATCACTCTCCCTAGGATTTTCTATTTGTTCTTCATTAACGGTTGTTACAACATCCACATGTCTCTCAGGGAAGGGTCCTAGAGGTTTTAGTGTAAGCAGGGAGGTTTGAATCTCCAAAACCTCGCTTTGAGTTGCGAGGGAACCGACCATATTGCTCATCTACTTGAGATTTTCATTAATTTGGAGATGTTGCTTTCTAAAATCTTCATTTTGGAGAGTTTGTGTCTCCACAAAGCGTTCCATCATAGATTCTATCCTAGAGTGAGTAAGCGTCGCGTCGAATTCTTCTATTAATAGTTCGAGGTTGGATGTGTCGAAATCTTGCGATGCCTCACAATATTGTGAGTGGTCATCGTAGAAGGAATTTGGGTGAGAATGTGTCGTATTGAAATCTTCTAATAATATTTCGAGGTCAGATTTAAGCGGATCTTGTGGTTCCTCAAAAGTGGGGGTGGTAGTTATAAGGGAAATTTGGGTTATACATAGTAATTGAGATAAGAGTGCCTTAGTCTATACTATGCAACAACAGAATCACAATATTGACTGTTGGTCCTCGGCAACAGCGCCAAAAACTTGATGCGTCTGCAACTGCACGGAAATATCGAAGTAATATAAAAGATTGTCGAATCCACAGAGACCAATGTGAATCTACCGTTATCTATTGTTACGACGTAAAGCTAAGGCTAATGGAATTTGGAAGGTTAAATGCGAATGAAATTAAATGCAAAGGAAATAAAGATTTTTAGTTTTAGAAAAATATTAATAAGGGATATCAGTATGCAATGCCTTAGTTATCGGGGATTCGACAGGTCGCCGGTGCTTTATAGTTTTTGCAAATGATTTTCAGGAGAAAATACTCGTTTAAAGACCTTTGCCTCACGATGGTTGTTGACTCGGGCCATAATTCTAAGGCTGAATGTACGCTATCGCAGTCCCATTCGGGGTTAAAATTACTCTTTGAAAATAAGTAAGTTCTGGTTTCTTTTAAAGCGCTTTCGTTGTATTTAAAATAAATGCCTAGTTCTTACTATCCGGTTTGAACCCCAACTTTCGCGTGTCGGTTCGTGCCTTAATGAAATTCCCACTGTTGTGGCAAAACTACTGTAAATAATTTCTCGCTTTCGCGATGAAGGTTTATTTAGAAGATTTTGATTAAAAACTATGGCCAGAAATATTGTTTGTAAAACGGTAAGTTGCACTGGATATTATCGAATCCCATCCTACTAATTCGATCACATACCGATAAAACTAATTTAGCTAGAAATGATAATTAATGCAGACATAAGTAAACATAAACCGCAAAATAATAAAACATGCATTATGACAGAAAATAAAATAATAATTCAATTAATAAGAACCTGGAAAGTAGTACTGAGATTGAAGAGTAGTCCTCCACAATGTCGGTTGGATTCTACTTTGGCAAAATAAAATTGCAGAAAGAAATTACAATGTTCTGAACTAAAGGAAAAAAAGGAAAGGAAATAAAAGAAACAAGAAAAATGGCTTCAATATAAATTTTGGCAGCACTTCGATACGTCGAAGCCCCCCTCCAATGCTGTGAATCTCAGGCCTATTTATAGGAGATATTTCATTTCTCAACTTCCAGAGATCATGCATGAGTTATGGAGAAAGTTGGAGTAACTTCCAGTAGTGGGCAGTTAGTGGAGAAAGTGTAGGAGGAGATTAAGTTGAACATGCTCACTTCTGTATTTGACGTTATTCTATTTTTGAGAGCATGACGATCGTGATGAATCTATGACGGGCGTGACGAACGTGACGACCGTGTTGCTCTGTGACGACCGTCATATACGTGACGAACGTGATGATGTTGTGACGAGCGTCACACGCGCAAAGTCCATTTCTCTGTTATTTTCTGTTTTTCTTCTCTCTTTTCCTTCCTTTTCTTCTTCTTTTCTTTCTTTAATCAAAATTCTCCTCAATCTGCAAAACAAAGTAAATTAACCGTATAATAGAACATAAATCAAGATAAATTAACAATAGTCACAAATAAATGCATGCAAATTAAGCCAAATAAACGATATGATTTCGCGTTATCTGTTTCCCTCTTGATTCAATCTTTCATAATTCATTTCAACACTTTTAGGCCTCTATTAGAGTGTAAGACCCAACCCCCATATGTACATAAATAAATTTTGGGCGTCTATTGTAGTATGTAACACCTCACTCTAAACGCTCGCGGAAAAATAAGAGAAACAACATAAACAATTCAGAGTGCATCAAATAAAGTTTCATGACGACCGTCATGGATGTCACGACCGTCACGGTCATGACGAGCGTCAAGGAGCTGTGACGACCGTCACACTCCCAAATTCTCAGACGCATCAGGGTGTCACATTCTACACTTAACCAAAACACATACACCTGCAAAAGATCATTCACTAACATACGTAGCATAAAATTCGGATGAACAAACAACGATAATTTGTTTAACATTTTAATCATAAAACGACATGTTATGATACACTTCCAACGGTTCGTAATAATTAAACCATTAAAATTCAACAAGAAACTATCTTGCATCCATTCACTAAAATAACTATGCATCCAAGCAACATTTGGCATCATTAGAAACAACCAATCTATTTGCCATAGTACTTAATAAAATTCAGCAACAAGGAATTCAATTAAAACAATAACATTAATCGTTCATCCCCCCCCCCAGAGTGCTACATATCAGAGCGACCAACGACCTTAAACATAAAGCGACACTTTCTTCCGAGTGACCTGCAAATTACCACCAACAGAGGTAACATACAACGTAAAGGGTGAGATATCAACAATATAACATAAGGCATGATAAAAGTCATGTCAGAATATTATCACAGCATTATAATTCCATCAGTTCACATAAATATTAGTAATAATTAAACTGCAACAATTCATTATTCCTATCCACAACAATTATCATCATAACTCAGAAACTCATCAAAACAACTCAACAACGCAACTCAATAATGCGACTCAAAAATGCGACTCAATTGTGCATATGCATGTGGTACCAGATTGCCATTAAGGCTGCCAATACAGGCCAACAATTTGCCACTAAGGGCCGCAATACAGGCCAACAATTTTCCACTAAGGGCCGGCAATACAGACCAACAATTTGCCACTAAGGGCCGGCAATACAGGCCAACAATTTGCCACTAAGGGCCGCCAATACAGGACAACAATTATGATATGCTATGGGACGCAACTATTATGGACTATAACACAACAACAACAACAACTGTGCAACAACCGTGGAACAAGGCATCAAGCCTACAACCAATTATCCATAACAGAAACATCACATTTCGCATACATCATGTACTCACCACTTCAACCTGTTCATATTAGAGAACTACCACCAGTATCTTTCCTACGAATAAGACTCTTACACATTTTCATAGAGAACAATTAAAAACAACCTCGTCTCTACAATTGAGAACTCAACAGCATTTTCATGTCAGAGAACAACTGACAAAATCATTACTACAAATAAGAACTCAACGCGTTTTCATATACTTTCATACGGGTAATATAACTACAACTTCTAATTTAATTAAATAGGGACATAATAACAACACCTTCTTAATAAATGGGAAAATAGCGCGTGTCGGCCCCGTTTCCCAACTTCCCCCAAAACTAATGGCATAACAGACTCATTCATACATAGACATTCATTAACCCTTAGTATTTCTCAGGCACAGGTAAACATTAACCCTTAATATTTCTTCAACCTACGGGAACTAACCCCATTATTCAATTCCCTACATGTAGTCGATCAAGTAAGAGCATAATAACAACCTTTCCTCAACAACTGGGAAATTAGCGCGTGTTGGTGCCGATTCTCAATATTACTGCATATAACTAATGACATAACACTAATTCTGCGTAGACAAACACTAATCCTTAATATTTCTCAACCCACGGGAACATTTACTACAGGAACATTACTACGGGAACATCACTACGGTAACATTACTACGGGAACATCACTACGGGAACATTAACCCTATGATTCAATTCCCTACATGAAATCGATCATACCCACAGTTATAGAATTGAACCCCACCCTTACCTTTGGAATTGAGGTCAACTTTATGCTTCCGGTTCCCGTTAGCTCTCCGGCGACTCTTCTGCAACTACCGTGAATTATGTCCGGTGGTTACTTCTTCTCTTCTCAACTTCTCTCGGTCACGATCTCTTTTTCCTTTGATTTTGGTTCTGAGCAGTTTTAACGTGTTTTCTCTTTCTCCCAAAATCCCTCTTTTATATTTACTCCAACAATAATAATAATAATAATAATAATAATAATAATGATAATAATATTAATAATAGTAATAATAATAATAATAATAACATTACTATTAGTTATTAAATTATCACCAATTATTAATTATATTATATTAATATTAAACTTCAATCGTTATTAATAATTCTTACAGTCTAAGGGCGTCCACCAACGCCACTCAGACACACCTATGTAAGGACACACCAACATAGAATTAACGCCAAAAAGACTAAATAGTTAAAAGGGGTGTTACAACTCTCCCCACTTTAAGTATTTTCGTCCTCAAAAATTGGTTGATGGAAACAATTCCAGATACGCTCCCCGTATCCTGCTTTCCAATTCTCAAATTCGAGCACAACACTCTTGCTCGACTCATTCCAACACAAGGGAGTCCTACACCTCCTATCACACAAAGCCTCATACAGCGCCATTTCGATACTAGAATGGTAACTATTATTGTAGGTAACTCAATCAACGATAATTAACTATCCTACGATCCACCTTGATCCAACACACAAACTCTCCACAAATCCTCTAAAGACTGGATAGTTCTCTCTATCCGTCCATCCTTCCATGTCCATCCATCCGTCCATTGGCGATAGGTAGAGTTCAACTTCAACATTGTACTCAAGCGTCTACAAACTCTTCCAAAATCTCGATGAAAACTCAGATTCCCATCAGACCCAACGGTCTCTAACGTCTATTCTTCGACTTCTGACAAGTCTAACCAGCATATACAAACTCAACCACTTCTCTCTCCATCTATGGCCCTCAAATAATTTCCTCAAATACGGTTACATATTCATAGCACCGGGATGGATACTCCATCTACCTCAAAACTCTTATTCCACTCAATAATATCTAGAACACAAACTCTATCACGACATCTCATGATACCATTTCCATTAATCTGAAAATCATCCCTTCGACTTTAATTCCTCATATTCAACCAATCTACCAACTCAAACCAGAGTTCTGACCTTATCGAATCTCGTCAAGAATACCACTAGTAAGGTCCAACATACTAATTTTAACTCCATAAGAAGTCTCTTCACAAACCAACTCATACCACAAAATTGCTCAATCAGTCCTAACTCTTTTCACCATCATCATCGGCATATGTAAGGATTTCCAAATCAATGCATAAGCTACCACGTTCGCTTCACCCGAATGGTAATTCAACACAAAACCATAATCCTTCAGGAGTCCCAATTATTCTTTGCCTTGTATTCAACTCTTCCAACTCAAGCAAATACCTTAGGCTCTTGAGGTCACCAAACATTTCAAGTCTCACACTAACTAATTGAAGCCTCCAACTCCGGCACAACCACAACAGCAACCAACTCTAAATCACTTATTAGATGATTCCTCTTATGTACTTCAAGTGCCCTTAAAGCATAACCAAAACTCGCTGAAGTTTCACTTAGCATATCTCCCAATCATATCAACAAGGCATCACAGAATACAACAAATGGTCCTATCGGGTTCGGCAAAAATCAGCACACGATACGTTTCCAATTTTCTGCTATAACTGAACTAGGTACAGGCCTCGAAACAATTTTTCCTAGAAAGAGAATCTCGTTAGCTTTCCAACACTTCAAACGGGGGTCAAAACTGACATACGGTTCAAGAGTTATGAGTTTTCGAAATTTTTCAAAAACTGAATTTTTCTGCATAAAGACTGCTACGGGTTTGAGCATTTTCGCCTGAAAATCCGACCTATTCAATCATTTTCTTCGAAACAACCACATACTCATTTGTACCAAACATATATTAGTGATTTAGAACCATCAAACGCAAAATCAACGACTTCCGATTTCAATCCGAATCTTAAATCCTCAACTCTTCAAAAATGCAAAAACTTACAAAAATCCATCAAATTCGATAAAACAATCATACTCGATCACGACCTAACATTACCCGACACAACTGGGTAATCTATTCCAACTTTCGTCTGTAAAAACATCAATTCCGTAAAAAGCTGCGATATCGGAATTCGACGTACGACAATAATTTCAGACTTAGTAGGTCATTCGACACATCTTCAACTCTTGGGATATTTAAATGTCTAATTATACCAATATTGTATTCCACATCTTACTTTCTTTAATAATCATCATAAGTCACTGCCCACTCTCAATATATTCGACCTCACACTTTGTTGCCTTAACATGTACACCAGACACGAGTCTCAACACTGCTTAATCAGTTTAGTTCCTTGACCATCCAAATAGACATATAATATGGAGCTCTCACTCTCGGACTAGTTTCCATAACTAAGTTGGTCACAACACCACTTCACGTCCTGGCCGTACATCACTTATCTCCTCAGAAAACTTCCAGCCAACCACAATTAATCGGTAATCACCAACTTCCCTCTTTCATTATAATTCAAAAATTCCCATCAAAATTAAACACCTCAGCACCCTCCTGCACCGACTCATCAAACCCATTCTTAAGCACTTAGCTTAACTCAAGACAATTCACTGCTCACGTCATCTAAGCTTGCAAAACACGTCCATCCCATCCAACACAATCCCAACTACTATCAACAAGAGATTAAGGGTGATCAGTTCCTCAATTTGTCAATAGACAACCAGAAATCATGATGGGGCATAAACCATATTTACCAAACTATAAGAGCATTCAACCACACACTGAGCTACAAATCCGCACTTGCAGCATCCTAGAGAAGCACAAGCTTCTCCCCCACTTGAATCATTATCACTCCTGCAGACAAAGGTTCCACAACAAAACATGTACCGACAGTGTTTTCACACACATGTCGCATACCAGGGAATACACAACATTAAACAACTTGGCCGGACGGACCGACCTGCTCTGATACCAATTGTAACACCCCACTCTAAACTCTCGCGAAAAAATAAGAGAAACAACAGAAACAATTTAGAGTGCATCAAATAAATTTTCATGACGACCGTCATGGATGTCATGACCGTCACGGTCATGACGAGCGTCAAGGAGCTGTGACGACCGTCACACTCCCAAATTCTCAGACGCATCAGGGTGTCACATTCTACACTTAACCATAACACATACACCTGCAAAAGATCATTCACTAACATACGTAGCATAAAATTCGGATGAACAAACAACGATAATTTGTTTAACATTTTAATCATAAAACGACATGTTATGATACACTTCCAACGGTTCGTAATAATTAAATTCCATTAAAATTCAGCAAGAAACTATCTTGCATCCATTCACTAAAACAACTATGCATCCAAGCAACATTTGGCATCATCAGAAACAACCAATCTATTTGCCATAGTACTTAATAAAATTCAGCAACAAGGAATTCAATTAAAACAATAACATTAATAGTTCATCCCCCCCCCCCCCAAGAGTGCTACGTATCAGAGCGACCAACGACCTTAAACATAAAGCGACACTTTCTTCCGAGTGACCTGCAAATTACCCCCAACGGAGGTAACATACAACGTAAAGGGTGAGATATCAACAATATAACATAAGGCATGATAAAAGTCATGTCAGAATATTATCACAACATTATAATTCCAGCAGTTCGCATAAATAATAGTAATAATTAAACTGCAACAATTCATTATTCCTATCCACAACAATTATCATCATAACTCAGCAACTCATCAAAACAACTCAACAACGCAACTCAACAATGCGACTCAATTGTGCATATGCATGTGGTACCAGATTTGCATTACGGCCGCCAATACAGGCCAACAATTTGCCACTAAGGGCCGCAATACAGGCCAACAATTTGCCACTAAGGGCCGGCAATACAGGCCAACAATTTGCCATTAAGGGCCGCCAATACAGGCCAACAATTTACCACTAAGGGCCGCCAATATATGCGAACAATTATGATATGCTATGGGACGCAACTATTATGGACTATAACACAACAACAACAACAACTGTGCAACAACCGTGCAATAAGGCATCAAGCCTACAACCAATTATCCATAACAGAAACATCACATTTCACATACATCATGTACTCACCACTTCAACCTGTTCATATTAGAGAACTACCACCAGTATCTTTCCTACGAATAAGACTCTAACACATTTTCGCAAAGAACAATTAAAAACAACATCGTCTCTACAATTGAGAACTCAACAACATTTTCATGTCAGAGAACAACTGACAACATCATTACTACAAATAAGAACTCAACACGTTTTCATATACTTTCATATGGGTAATATAACTACAACTTCTAATTTAATTAAATAGGGACATAATAACAACACCTTCTTAATAAATGGGAAAATAGCGCGTGTCGGCACCGTTTCCCAATTTCCCCCAAAACTAATGGCATAACAGACTCATTCATACACAGACAGTCATTAACCCTTAGTATTTCTTAGGCACAGGTAAACATTAACCCTTAATATTTTTTCAACCTACAGGAACTAACCCCATGATTTAATTCCCTACATGTAGTCGATCAAGTAAGAGCATAATAACAACCTTTCCTCAACAACTGGGAAATTAGCGCGTGTTGGTGCCGATTCTCAATATTACTGCATATAACTAATGACATAACACTAATTCGGCGTAGACAAACATTAATCCTTAATATTTCTCAACCCACGGGAATATTTACTACGGGAACATTAATACGGGAACATCACTACGATAACATTACTACGGGAACATCACTACGGGAACATTAACCCTATGATTCAATTCCCTACATGAAATCGATCATACCCACAGTTATAGAATTGAACCCCACCCTTACCTTTGGAATTGAGGTCAACTCTACGCTTCCGGTTCCCGTTAGCTCTCCGGCGACTCTTCTGCAACTACCGTGAATTATGTCCGGTGGTTACTTCTTCTCTTCTCAACTTCTCTCTGTCACGATCTCTTTTTCCTTTGATTTTGGTTCTGAGCAGTTTTAACGTGTTTTCTCTTTCTCCCAAAATCCCTCTTTTATATTTACTCCAACAATAATAATAATAATAATAATAATAATAATAATAATAATAATAATAATAATAATAATAATAATAATAATAGTAGTAATAATAATAATAATAATGACATTACTATTTATTATTAAATTATCACCAATTATTAATTATATTATATTAATATTAAACTCCAATCGTTATTAATAATTCTTACAGTCTAAGGGCGTCCACCAACGCCACTCAGACACACCTCCGTAAGGACACACCAACATAGAATTAACGCCAAAAAGACTAAATAGTTAAAAGGGGTGTTACATAGTATAAGTCCCACAACGTATTTTAGTATCGTAGTGCGATCACTCTTTTCAAATAAATCATCTAGATCTCTCCATGAGTATAAGCTGAAGGTGAGAAAATACTTAGAAGGGGGGTTGAATAAGTATGAAGATAAAAACTTAGAAATAAAAACTCAAGTATTTTTATCCGGGTTCGTTGAACTCAACTACTCCAGTCCACCCTTCCTAGAGTGATTTGCCTTTCTCAATCAAGGACTTAATCTACTATTTAATTAACTGATTACAATAGTAAGCACTAAGAACAACTGTTCAAAGTCTTCTCAAGAACTACTGATCCTAACTGGATCTTCTTAAGGTTTTCTTACAATCAAATGTAATAACAAATACAAGTGTTTAAATTGCTTCTAATAAAGCTTTATCACAACTGTGATTTTTCACTTAATATTAAGAACAAAGAAATTAATTCTAGAAAGAATGTGAATAGTATGAGAGCTTTGAATGTTGATTTCTTTTCAGGTAAAATGTCAACTAAAGAAGATGGGTGAAGACTTGCTTTTATAGGCAGCTTGATCCAAGAGAACTTCACGTTGAGAAGAGTGTCCCAAAAGGTCTGAGCCTTTTTGTCTTCACATCAAGTGACCTTTCCTAGAAGAAGAAAGCACAGAGAAATCCTTTTTGTCTGTGTTTTTGTGTCTAGCATAAATAAGGAAAGAGTCGTTTGGATTATTCCAACGGACATAATCTTTGAATTCTTCTTCATCAATTTTCAGCAAGAATCATCAGAGTCTAATTTGATCAGAGCCTTCTGATGTTGATCAGAGTTTTGCTGAATCAGAGTCTTTGCAGCAGGTGTGCTTTTAGCGTGTATAAGTTCAGAGCATATTTGAGTTAGATCCTCAGTACTGGCAGCTTTAGTACTTTCAGAATCTTCTGTAGTAACTATGCTTTGAAAACTCTTCATACAGAATTCTTCTTTGGCTCAGATGCTTCTGACTTGCTTCAGATTCTTCTGGAGCTTCTGCTTCAGATCCTTCTGGAGCTTCTGCTTCAGATCCTTCTGGAGCTTCTGCTTCAGATCCTTCTGGAGCTTCTGCTTCAGATCCTTCTGGAGGCTACGCTTAGGATCTTCTGTTGGCAGCATTCAGAATCTTTTAATGGATGCATCTGGCGCTTCAGAGTCTAGCATATTTCTTATGTTCAGTTCTGATTTGCTTCTGGAGTGATAGTTACTTTAATATCTGCAGCAAACACTCTCAAGCAAATTTTAGAGTGTATAATTCTTAATTACAAAATTTCATAATAGTTATTATCAAAACATACAGATATTATTAAGAACCAATCTGTGTTCTAACATAAGCCTCCATATTTTGTACATAAACTTTGATTTAAACAATAAACAACCTCCATGGGCCTCTCCTTGAGTTGTAATCCCCATACATCTGTTTTCAAAATCATTTGTCTATTTTAAACTACTTGAAAACAACTGGGCCTCTCCCCGAGTATAAGATCTAATACAATTCTTTCATTCTTTAATTAAAAATAAATTGTCCTGGGCCTTTTAATAGAGTGAAAGTCCCATCCTTTTCCCTTTTTTAATAAAAAAAGAAGATTCAAACCGAATACACTGGTACTAAGAGGAACATTATTCTCGATGAAACTGCTCTTAGACCACTCATACCTCTGCTAGGAGTATAATTCCTATATCTTTATACAAAAACTTTGTTTTCAATCATCATGGGCCTCTGATAGAGTGTAATACCCAACACCTTTTGTTCAATACAGTCAGCCTTGAAAACATGAATAAAGAGAGGATTATTTCCCGGTGAAACTAATCAATTGTTATGTTTTATCGATTTTATTTTTCTTTATTACATTTTACGTGTCGATTTGGTATTTTCACTGTTTCTAGGTTCAGGTAAACAATAAAGGAGAAGCAGAGCGATAACCGGGGAAAAGGGAAAGAATTCGGAATAGTTTTGAGGTGGACAAGGAGCTTGTGACACGGCCCGTGTCAAGAAGGACTTAGAAAGACAAGAAGTTGAATAGCCAAACCTAAGAACCAGCAGCCTAACACGGGTGCCCGTGTCCTATGACACGGCCCATGTCAGGGCCCCTGAAGATGAAGATTGTCATCCACGAGTCAGCAGCCTGACACGGGTGCCCGTGTCCCATGACACGACCCGTGTCAGGGCTACTAATAGAAAAATGTTTTTATTGTGTGTTTTATGCTGACTGTGCTATATCAGATGGCAGTTTAGGCATCTCGTGTTGTAATTTGAATTCTGGTATATTAGACGCATCGTGAATTGAGAAAGGGACTTTTGGACAAAAAAGAATTTCACAAAGAAGATTGGAGCGATCAAGGATTTGGGAAACTAAAGGTCCTCATGAGCAGAAGCGATTGAAGATCAAGGCAACCAATTACCTTGTAATGTTCAGTATAATTGTTGATTGTACTTTTATTATTATGAGTAGTTAAACCCCCCAATGCTAGGGGGGGTCTCTTTGAATTGACTCTGTAATGACCTTGTTTTCTTTGAATTATTGATTTCACTGCTTTCTAATCATCGTTGTTATTGTATAATATTTTGAAGGCTTTTCTTATCTGACAAATACGGATTTGATTTACGGTTAACCTTAGGTTTGGAAAAACGATTTTTAACGCGTTTATACGATAATACTATAGTATATATTGCCTAGGAATGGGGATACCCTATAGTAACCGTAATGTTTTAGATAAAATAAATTGATTGGTATTGTTCCTATACTACCAAGGAATTGGGGTATAGGGAGAATGCTAAAGAGTTTTCTACTAAGGAATTAGGGTCAACTAATCTTTAAAACCGATCACGATTGAATTGAGCAGTGATTTCTGAAAATTAAGGATTAAGGTTATTACAAGGCTTTTCATACACCCTACCCTAGCATGCTTCTTATAATTGTCTAAAACCTTTATTTTACTGCTTTTGCCTTTACATTTTGAAAACAACAAACCAAAACCCCTATGACTTTTTGTTCAATTGCATTATTATAGAACTTGTATTTACACGCAGTCCTCAGAGATCGATATTCGGGGAATTTCTCCTTATTACTACATCGGTAAAAATAGTACACTTACTATTTTACCGGTCAAGTTTTTGGTGCCGTTTCCAGGGACTGCCATAATATAAGTTTGATTCTAATTCAACTGAAATTTTGTTGCTCTGCGGCCAAAATTTTATTTTCAGTTTTTATTTTTAATTTTTATTATTATTATTTTGTTACTACTAATCTGCGTCTAACATTTTCATGCGAGGAGATCCCTCAGCTAATTTTTCTTTGGACGCAGAAACTAAAAGGACTCTACGCGAAAGATGTAGGCAAGCTAGACTATTAGCTTCAGAAGAAGAAAGAGTTTCTGTTCATTCATATTCAGATTCGGAATCAGAAAGAGACACTGAAGCTATGGCGGTTCTCCCACCAGCGGAGAGACTTTTGGGAGACTATGGAGGGGCCAATGCTCAACCAAACCGGGTGACCATCGTGAATCAACCGGTGAATGTGGCACACTTTCATCTACATCCTTCCACCATTCTCCAGTTGGAGAACAAGCCTTTCTCTGGAAGAATCAACGAAGATGCAAACAAGCATCTACAGAGTTTCCTAACAACTACCACATCTTTGAAGATAGAAGGCCATTCCGAAGAGGCCAAGAGACTTGTTATGTTTCCGTTCATACTGACTGATGATGCGGAAGAATGGTTCTATTCACTTCTAACTAAGAGTATCACCACATGGCGAGAGATGGAAACTGAATTCTTAATGAGTATTTCCCTGCTTCAGTGTTTATTCGAAAAAGATACGCCATTGTCAATTTCAAACAAAAAGAAGGGGAATCTCTAGGAGATGCATATAAGAGGTTTAAGAGGTGTCTGATAGCATGTCCTACTCATAACATGGATGCCATAGAGCAGATGCAGAACTTTGTGAATGGTTTGTGACTCAAGACAAAACAGCTTATAGACACTACTGTCGGTGGCTCAACTAATTTCTCAACAGCCACTGGTATCTAGAGGATCATAGAAGCAATTTCCGCCAATGAGCATCTTGAGTTGTATGATCGCACTGTGAACCAACCAGAGGGTAAGATTGATTTGAAGCTGGCAGATCAGGTTGTTAAAATGGAGGATCAAATTTCCGCCGAGGTAGAGAGACGGTTAAAGAAGATGAATATTGGAACTCAGACAGTGGCACAAGTTGAACCAGTTCAAGCGTTACCTTGTGAGATATGTAGTGGACCACACTTTACCATGCATTATGTGGAAACTCAATAGCAGGTTGAACAAATTAATATGTTGAGGCAGAACAATCCTTATACCAACACATACAATCCAGGTTGGAATCAGCAACAACATCAGCAGCCACCATACCAACCTCAATATCAACAGGCTCCTCAAAAAGCAAAATGAGAGATAGCTATTGAAAGAATGGCAGCTCAAAGTATGCAATTCCAAGAAGAGACCCGTAATGTTCAAAGGAATAACACAGCTTCCATCAAAAATCTTGAGGCGCAAATGGGGCAGATAGCCCAACACCTCTCAATACACACCCAAGGAACCCTCCGTAGTGCAACAGTACCAAGTCCGAAAAATAAAGAGAGTATTAATGCTATCATAACAAGAAATCAGAAAATGATAGAAGAAGAGGAAACAAATGAGGATGAATGCATAGAGGTGGAACTTGAGGTAAGAGAAAAAGTGAAACAACTAGAAGAAGTTGTACTATCTGAAAAACCAACATGGGAGAAAAAGAAAGAGGAGGTTAAACCGAAAATCAAACTACCGTTTCCTCAAAGAATGATGAGAAAGAGAAAGACTTTGGAAGGTTCAGTGCAATGTTCAACAAATTGGAACATTCCCTCTCTACAACACAACAATAATGATACAATGCGGAAAGTAAAATGCGAAAATAAATAAAGTACATATATACAACACCCAAAAGATAAACAAAAAAGCGCTAGGATTGACTCACAAAGGGGATGTGTCTGTCCTCTGCAGAGTCGCCAGCTGTCACATCTCTGCGAAGAGGGGCCGAAAATGACAGAAGAGTCGCCACCGTTCGTTATTTATCCCAATGAGGGAAAGGGAAAGAGTAGAGAAAACCTGTGAAAACGGATAAGATTGGTCATCGCAACCAAATCTCGGGTTCGGGAGTCGGTTATGCAAGGGGAAGGTATTAGCACCCCTCACGTCCTTCGTACTCGATGGGATCCACGCTTGGTTGTCTATCTAGAGGGTGTTTACTATCTAGCTAAAGGTCTCAGGGACAAAAGAAAAGAAAAGAGACTCGGCAGAGCATTGTCGGTTTGTGCCTACGTACTCCCTCGTGCAATGGGAAAGTCAGAGTCAACGTAGTTCGGCTAACTACGGGCGAGGGGGGGGGGGAAGGTTTCTCTCCGAGACATCGTCGTCTCGTGCCTACGTATTCTCATTTGGTATAAGAAATCAGAGCAAATGTAGTTCGGGCAAACAAGAACACCGGTTGGTTCAAAATGGTTTACCCGAGTAGGGTTAAGCCTTCGTTCTAGCAGTTAGGGACGATGCCTGTTTGTGGTAGAACCAAAGCTTAACAACACTCTTTTAGGAACACAATTTTTCCATTATTAAGATCCCGAAGGATAAAAAGATTTGAAGTGTTTTTGTGTTTTTTAGAGGAGAAGTGTTTTGAGTTTGATTTGTAACTCGTGTTGCACTAAAGTTTATGACCTAGGAGCGAATGCGTTGCATATCACACAAAGGGTGTACACTAAACACTCTAGGCCATTGAGAGGAAGCCCCACAATCACCATTTCCCAAGTAGCTTAAGGCTCGTAGTATACACACTAAAGGGAGACTGACTCAAACCTAAAGGTTGTCATGCATGGTTTTGAACCTAATGTCTATCATAACCTCTCTTGAATAAGAGAGATTAGAGATTCTAAGGGAAGAAAGACAAAAGAAGAATAAGAAGAAAGAAACATGAAAATGCAATTATGCAAACATAGAATGAACAAGTAGGATGAAAGTGAGGGAGGAAATATGTGTGGGGCAGTAGCCTCGTCAAGCCCATCTAAACCTCAAGCATGCATATGATAAATGCAAAGAGGAAAAGATAAGGAGATGCACAAAAATGAAATCACACAAATGCACAAAGGTGGGATGAAATGGCCTAAACCATTCAAACATCAACCACAATATCATCAAGCAATCAACATGAAAGGAGAAATGAACCCCAACTCAAAGAGGAGTTAGATCATGAGAAGAAAACAACAAGGTATCCCCAAATATCATTCAACCAAAGCATCCTCATGATTTGTGCAAAAGATACACCAAAAATGTCCTCATGGTTCACAATTCAAGTCATACTTCAAATACCTCCAAAGGAGGGACTAAGAAAACCCAAATGGTGTCCCAAGGTCATGGGACATAAGTGGGGATGAGAGGAGACTGCACAAAAGCAAAAGGATTCACAACAAAAGGAAATGCAAGCACATACACCAAAAGAAAGCAAAACATGCTACATATGAAAACCCTAGTTGAAAGCTCTAAAGGATGCACAAGCTTGAATAAGTAAAACACAATGTTATGACCTAATATTCAGCAAGCAACAACCTTAACATGTTAGCAACATGAATCCAAAAGGATTGAGGGCTCAAAGTATCCATAAATGTCATCTCCAAAGCAAACTAGGTCAATGTGTGTGTATTAACCTCCCTTAGGGATAACTTGACTTGCAAGTTGCCTCAAAATTAGGAAAAAGATTCAAAAATAACCAAATAAGATGGAAGAAGTACATTAAGATATTGGCAAACAGAGGCTAAGAAATTACAATCAAAGTCACTTCACAACATCACCAAAGAATTTGATTCACAAGGGTGCCCCATTGTGAAGGAGTATTGTTGAGGGCCAAATGAAATGCTATCAAAGTCAAACCAATACTCAATGAAACAGTGGCAAAATGGTCTTCAAAAATCAGTTAACTCATTGTCAACACGCGGATTGATTTCCAGTCATTGGATCAAAACGAAGAATTAAAAACAAATCAAGAACAAGACAATGTGAAGAAATAGTTCAATTAAAACACCTCCAATTGATAAATCCTTTTTAAATTGAAAAATAATCCAAAAAATCAAAATCAGAATTTCTAAAATCAGAAGACATCTCAAAGTGTCTAGAAAATATTTTTGGGAAATTTTATCTACATTGGAAGTATTTTATTTTGAATTAAATCTAAATAGATAGAAAACCAAAAAAAAGAAATAAAAAAAAACAAAAGGGGCAAATAGCAGAAACTATAGTGCAAACAAGTGGGTTGTGCAGGGAGGGGGGGGTACCAAAATGCAGTGCATCACTAATGCGCTGGCAGTCAAACAAGACATGTTGGAAGGTCATACAAAATCCCAACCGTTGATCTCTCTCAGTCAACTTTTCAACCATCATGCGTGGACAACCACATAAGCAAAACGGAAGCACAAACTAGATGTCGGAACCACTATTCCGGTCATCTTCTCCGATGACCACTCCTGTGAACCATATACAAAACACAACCAAATCACACAAAATTTGAGTCAAAAATGATCTCTAAGTCACGTAGATCTCAAATCTACCAACCATTTTCATTGATCAAGCGAGAATAAGCTAAATTGAAGAGAACAAAAAACAAGCTCAAAACTGAAAACACACCAAACATGAACAACTATGATCCAACATTTGCCTACCTAAGTAGGACTTCAGAATGAAACAAAAATGGCAGTGAATAGATGCATAAAACGAGAGCAATTTGGATTAGAAGCTTACCTAACAGAGTCTCTCTGTTGGAGCTTCTACACGTGATGAAGCTTGATGAAATGCTCAAGATCCACTCAAGGAAGCTCACTGAAGATGATTATGGCCTTGAATTGCTTTGAAAACACCTTAATTAGGATTCACGATTTTGAATTCTTTCTTGCTTGCTCCAACTGTGACTGAGTTCTCTGGGCACGAAATAGCATGAATGAATGCTCAAAATTAATTTGAACTTTATATATGATGGATTGGCAATAGTTTGGAGGCCCAATTGTGGCTGAATTGAGTGAAATTCAAAAATGCCCAAATCTGATTTTTGGAGCTCATGCACACGTGAAACAGTCTTAATTCCCCTTGTTTTTCATTTAAAATCACTGCTGGGACTTGGAATTGATCATGTGGTCTTGAATTAAGCCTTGCATTAATCTAATGGTTGACATTTGATTATGAAACTTCACCATGAAGTAACATGAAAATCCATGTGAAAATGACTTCAAAACTTGCTTATGGTTTTGGCATTGCATTTGTTATGTTTAAAGGACTCAAAAAATGCATAAATATGCCTTGTAAAAGTTCAAAATCAATTTAATTGAATTTCCCCTTTTAAAGACCTTTTCAACAAATTTCCTTTGCCAATCTCCAAACCCTAGCCAAATCCATGACAAATGAGTGTTCCATGATGAAATTGGGACCATTTGGAGTAAGTTTCATGTTGGGAAAAGTTTCATTTGAAGTGTGCAAAGTCATGAAATGGACCTATAATGAAAATGACCTGTAATCTTACTTTCCCAAAATACCCCTGCCTTGCAAGCTTCATAACTTGAGTTCTACAAATCAGATGAAGAACTTCTAGTAATTTTTGGAAAGCTAAGATCATGAGGAACAACTTTCAGGTTTGGGTCAAAGTAAGATGAAATATGATTCTAGGTCAAAAATGCCTTGGAAGTTAGTTGACTTTTGTTGACTAAAATCACATTCATCTGAGGACCTGTAACTTGTCAGCATCATAACTTGAGTTCTAGAAATCCAATGGATGAGTTCTAGTACTCAAAAGAAATCTAGAAACGTACAAGTTTCATGTTTTTATCAAAGTGATATTTCACTTACATCTTGAGATATGTGGTCTTGAAGTTAGGCACTAAACAGGGGATTTTACACTGAGAACCCTAATTTAGTAACTTCTCACACTCTTGATTCTTCTTGAATGGATCTTGGAATAACATCTCAAATGCCTCAACACAACATTCCATGATCATCATCACTTAGAACTGAGTCTTAATCTCCTTCAAAAACATAGTTGGCCTAGGATTGACCAGATGAAAACCCTAGCTGAACCACTCTTGACTGTGGCTTCTTACACATGATACAATGACTTGGATAAGCTCCATCATTGCTCTCAAAGCATTTAATGAGCTTCCTCAACATCCTATATCCATAATCATGGACTCAATATCCTTTGATGACCTTCACATGGCCTCTAAGATGGGAGGTGAACCATATTCATTCATCTGCTCTTTCAAAGGACTTTGACTTATTTCTGATGATGATAAGCACTTGATAGCTTGAATAAGACATCTTGCTTAGGCTTAGAACCTTTGGTACTCAATTTTCTATGCATACCTTTCTTGATCCCCTGCTAAATGAACAATGTTATGCAATGCAAATGCTAGAAGAAAATGAAATGAAACATAAACCAAGTTAAGAAAAGGTTGAGCAAATTTTGGGGTACAACAGCTCCCAATATTCAAGCGACTTGGACCTGACAAGGTGAGAAGCGGACGAATTTCAAACAATTAAGGTAAAAGACGGTTGAATACCAATAAAACTCGGAAATTTGCCAACTGCAGAAATAAACTGCAAACTCTGATTAGGGATAAGGATCTCCGGAAATAACTGCACTAAAGGTTGCAACGTCGACACGCAGTCGAAAGAAATACCTGACCTCTCCGTCAAGCATTAACATCAAGTTGGAAAATGTCTAGCATCGCCGCCATTCATCAATATTAAGTCGAAAAGATCATTTGATATCACACAGTAGATGATGAACCTATGACCTCACCGTCAAGCCTCTGCATTAATTTGGAAAAACATCTGACCTCGCCATCAGTTATCCACCTTAAGTCCATCTAACATCGCCGTCACACCCCTTGACCTCGCTGCCAGGCATCGACATTACGTTTGTAAAAGCATCTTTCATCGTCGTCAGTCCTCTATCTCAAGCCGGTAAAAAAAGCTCACATCGCCGTCAGTTCTCTGTTAAATAAAAACAGACATCAAACTCAAAGATACGGTCCTCTGACATCGCCTCCATGCCATCGCTAAATAAAAGCGTGTGAATAATCCGAAGATCAAATCCACACAGAATATCTGACATTGCCGCCAGGAATCTATTGAGCTGATACACCTCTAACATTGCCGTCAATAACCTGCAAGGGATAAAATAACCTGACCTCGCCGTCAGGTATTTACGCAGTTAAGAAACATCTGACATCGCCGTCAGTTATTAATCCAATCAGTAAATCACATGACATCGCCGCCAGCCACTCACAAAATTAATAAGCGTCTGACATCGCTTCCAAACAACCACAATGTTGATAAACATCTGACATCGCCGTTAGACAACTACAAATATGGTAAGAGAACCTGACATCACCGCCAGATAACCACAAATCTAATAAACATCGGACATCACCGCCAGACAAACATAAATCAGATAAACATCAGACATCGCCGCTAGATAACCAAAACCCTGAGAAACATCTGAAATTACCATCAGTAACCATAAAGCTGAGAAACATCTGACATCACCGTCAGTAAAACATGAAGTAGATAAGGATCTGACATCGCCACCAGGTATCTGTAGGGGATAAAAATTTCTGACATCGCCGCCAGAAAACTGCAAGGGATACAACCTGCATCTGATCCGAAGATAATGGCATCTGACATCGCCGCTAGGCCTTCACTAGATAAAAGCGAGCATCAAGATCCACACGATGTGAAAATCATCTAATGATGACAATCACAAGGAAACTCCGCTGGGAAATAACATAAGTCGGGGTATAGATACCACGCGGGCAGAGATATCAACCATCTGAGAGATACACCTAAAACAAAGAGGTAACAATCTGGCCTATGTTTCACATGCATATATTTGAAAATGGCGTAATGCTCTATACGAAATGGAAATGCTACACGCTTGGGTAGATGCTATGAACGCATGCAGATGCAATGGAACCGAACTAGCAAAATAAGTGTTGGAGATACGGAAACCACCCTGCTGGGGAAAGAAAACCAATCTGCTGGGGAAACAGCTTTCCCATGCCAATAACAATTGGACTTATGCTGAGGAAACGAGCCCTGGCTGGCTTCCTACAAAGAAAATGTCGGGGTAACAACATTCCTCCAACCTGCTAGGGATTACCCAGCTGGGGATGAATCTACATTGGCTGTAGATTACTCAGTAGGAAGAAAAGACCAATTGTGACTCACCGGGGAGTACATACGAACATGCACTTCACGGGGATTAAAAGTGTACCAACTGCCGAGGGTAAGCGTACACACTACCTGCTCACTTAATCAGCATACAACTCTACTGGGGATAGAGATGCAAACTCTGCTTGTTGGGGAATAGACTCTGGCTGGAGATAAAATGAATTTCATCCACACCTCTTTGCCTCAAGGGTAATGACCCTGCAAAAATGAACAAACAAACAAGATATCCTACGCAAATGGAACTACCTCAGTCATCATTTATGATGTTGTTCAACTAACGCAAAGCTTTAACAATTATTGGCCAAGGCCTGCAAGTTTATGTATGCGCAAGTTTATCAAAACATTGGGCAGTTTTCACAAACAAAACAGTAAAAGTTAAAACAAAGCAGACAAGATACTGAATAGGAAAAGTTTTATAATAGATGCAACCCCTGAAAAGAGGAAGTTGTGCAAAAATATACAGATATGCACAGAAGTATACAAAAGTGTACATAAATGTCGGCAATGTAGCACAAACAAACACCATGAGTTGATCCCTATATGACTCGCCTGACCTTGATGCTTTCCCGATACTTCGTTTTTAGAAGAGATTGATTCGGATAAACGGCCCTCAGGTCCTCCCAATCCACTAAACAACTAAGTTCAAACGCAGACCGCAATCATTTGCTTTTTAATCCCAGCTTTTTCCTTAATCGCCCTTTCGGATTTTCAATTCTTCGGGATACCCCTTTTTGCCAAAGTTGCCTTTTTAGGTTTTCAACTTTGCGGGTGTACATCTTTTCATTTTTATCCCTAATTTTTGCCCGAACCCATTCTTTTTTTATTGTTCGCCAGGATGCCCCATTTTTTCCTGGATTTTCTTTTTTCTTTCCAGCGGGTCTCTTTAAGCAAAGTATTTCTAGCTGCGTCTACGTTTACAGGGGATGTAAAACCCTCATCATCCATGGTGGATAACAACAAGGCTCCTCTAGAAAATACCTTTCGCACAATGTATGGACCTTCATAATTGGGAGTCTATTTGCCCTTGTGATCTGATTGTGGTGGGAGAATCTTTTTCAGCACAAGATCACCCATCTAAAAGCTTCGAGGGTGCACCCTCTTGTCAAAAGCTTTCTTCATCCGACTCTGATACAACCGACCGTATGCAATAGACGCTGGCCTTTTCTCATCCATCAGGCTAAGCTGATTCAATCTGTTCTTTATCCATTCTGCCTCATCGAGCTTGACGTCGACCAGAACCCTTAAAGAAGGAATCTCGACCTCCAATGGTAGGACAACGTCCATACCATATACCAGTGAGAAAGGAGTTGCCCCAATTGATGTACATAGCATAGTACGATAACCGTGTAAAGTAAAGGGAAACATCTCATGCCAATCCTTGTAAGTGACAACCATCTTTTGCACTATCTTTTTGATGTTCTTGTTGGCCGCTTCAACAACGCGGTTCATCTTCGGCTGATAGGGAGATGAGTTTTGATGCTCGATTTTGAAATTCTGGCACAATTCCTTCATCATCTTGTTGTTAAATTCGAACCATTGTCAATAATGATTCGTTCGGGCACTCCGTACCTACAGATGATGTCCTTCTTTATGAACCGAGCTACCACTTGCTTAGTGACATTAACATACGAAGCCGCTTCAACCCATTTGGTGAAGTAATCAATGGCTACCAGGATGAAACGATGTCCATTGGATGCGGTTGGCTCAATCTTGCCAATCATGTCAATGCCCCGCAAGGAGAAAGGCCACGGGGACGCTATAACATTCAATGGGCACGGCGGTACATGAAGTTTGTCTGCATAAATCTGGCACTTATGGCATTTCTTCACAAATTTGAAACAATCTGACTCCATTATTAGCCAATAATACCCTTCTCGTAACAACTTCCGAGACATGGCATGCCAGCCGGCGTGCGTACCAAAAGTGCCCTCATGGAATTCTTCCATAAGCAGACTAGCTTCTTTTACGTCCATGCATCTCAATAACACCAAGTCATGGTTTCTTCTGTAAAGCACACCATCCATATTCATATAAAAGTTACCAGATAACCTCCTCAGAGTCTTCTTATCTTTGGCCGACGCCCCCGGCGGATACTCTTAGTTATTAAGTAAATTTTGTATGCCGTAAAACCATGGCTTGCCATCAGCAGCTTCCTCAATGGCGAATACAAAAGCAGGCCTATCAAGGCGGGAGATGACTATTCTTGGAGAATCATTCCAATAGTTCACCTTATACATCAAAGATAGCGTTGCTAGAGCGTCCGCCATCTGATTCTCCGCTCTTTGTATATGGTGAAACTCTACCCTGTCAGAGAAAGGTAACAACCTCCTTGCATAGCTCATGTAAGGAATCATATTTGGCTGACGAGTTTCCCATTCTCCTTTGATTTGATTAACCACTAGCGCTGAATCGCCATATGCATCCAAATTCTTGATCCTCAGACCAATGGCTTCTTCCAGACCTATGATGCACGCTTCGTACTCGACTTCATTATTAGTGCAAGGGAATGTCAACCTGGCAGTGAAGGGGATATGAGTACCATGAGGCGTCGTGATAATTGCCCTAATTCCACTACCATAGGAGTTGACAGCGCCGTCGAATATCATCTGCCATTGAGAACCCTTCTCTGGACCTTCGTCAGGTAATGACTCTTCACAGTCCTTCATCTTGAGGAACATGATGTCTTCGTCAGGAAATTCAAACTTCATCGATTGATAGTATTTGATTGGCTGTTCAGCAAGGTACTCTGACAAAACACTTCCCTTGATGGCTTTCGGGGAAACATATTGGATATCGTACTCTGTCTGTACCATCTGCCACCTAGCAATTCTTCCTGAAAGCGCTTGCTTCTTGAAGACATACTTAATCGGATCCATCTTCGAAATCAGCATGGTTTTATGGTTAAGCATATACTGTCTCAAACGTTTGGCAGCCCACGCAAGTGCGAAACACGTTTTCTCGAGCATTGAGTAACGGGACTCACAGTCTGTGAAGTTTTTACTCAAATAATATATCGCGTGCTCTTTTCTTCCAGTCTCGTCGTGCTGACCGAGAACACAACCCATGTTGTTCTCAAGAACTTTTAGATACATTATCAAAGGTCTTCCAGCTACTGGGGATATCAGTATCGGAGGCTCCTGCAAATATTCTTTTATCTTATCAAATGCTTCTGGACAATTTTCATTCCAGAGGACCACCTGATCTTTCTTTAGCAATTTAAACAATGGTTCACACGTGGTTGTGAGATGAGATATAAACTGAGCAATGTAGTTCAACCTCCCTAAGAAACCACGAACCTCTTTTTCTGTTTTCAGCGCTGGCATGTCTTGTATAGCTTTTATTTTTGCAGGATCGACCTTGATTCCTTTTTCACTGACAATGAACCCCAATAACTTTTCGGACCAAACTCTAAAAGTGCACTTATTTGGATTCAACCTTAATCTGAACTTCTTGAGCCTCTCAAACAGCTTCAACAAGTTGACCAAATGCTCTTCCTCTGTTTGCGACTTTGCTATCATATCATCAACATAGACTTCAATCTCATGATGAATCATATCATGAAACAAAGTGACCATAGCCCGCTGGTAGGTTGCCCTTGTGTTTTTCAACCCAAAAGGCATTACCTTGTAACATAATGTTCCCCACGGTGTAATGAACATCGTTTTATCCATATCTTCCGGTGCCATCTTGATCTGATTATAACCGGAAAAACCATCCATGAAGGAAAATACGGAGTATTGAGCGGTATTGTCAACCAATACGTTAATGTGACGGAGCGGGACGTCATCCTTTGGGCTCGCCTTATTCAAATCCCTGTAATTTACATACATCCGTACCTTCCCATCCTTCTTAGGTACAGGCACGATGTTGGCGGCCCACGGAGGATAAGTTGTTATGGCTAAAAATCCTGCGTCCAACTGCTTCTGGACTTCTTCTTTAATTTTCACAGCCATATATGGTCTTGTCCTTCTAAGATTCTGCTTGACTGGCGGACATTCTTCACGCAACAGCAAGTGATGAACCACTATATCAGTGTCAAGCCTGAGCATGTCTTCGTACGACCAAGAAAAAATGTCATTATACTCTTGAAGCATCTCAATTAGTCTTTGCTTGATGTCACTCTGCAATGCAACCCCTACCCGAACATTTCTGGCAACTTCTTCATAACCGACATTAATAACCTCGATTTCCTCCTGATGAGGCAGAATAATCTTCTCTTCTTGTTTCAAGAGTCTAGCTAGCTCTTCTGGCAAGTCTTCATCTTCATTAATTTCTTCTTCAGCTTGATATATCGGGTGATCAAAGTCGAAGCGAGTCATAGGAGGTTCTGAATCGGTGTCATCTACAATGGGAATCCTGCAATAAAAATGATTAAATGCTTCAAATGATATGCAAACAAGCACAAACCACATTGCCATTTTACTGTGAAAAACAAAATAAGAAAGACAAGGATCACAAAATTTGAATGATAAAAAACGCCCTTTGATTAATTAATAAAGTAATATTCAAGCATAAACAATAAGGCCCTGAAACCAAATACTGCTATGCTCCAGGTAGAACATAGGGTGGTACAGTAATCGGGAAAACAAAGAATTATTGTTTAGTTGTCACTTGAATGAATTCTTTAATAGACTAATTGCGCAGACTCTGTCCTGGAGTGCAAGGCTTGATCCAAGCGTCCATGCCACAATCGCTATCTCCCTCTTCATCTGAAACCACGTTGATCCTTTCAAAGATAACTCCTCCTTTAGTGAACTGCACAGGTCCCTTATAGCACGACGCGGTTTGTGAGGGTGAAGAAGAAGAAGGTGACGGGCGGTACCCTAAACCAAACTTATCCTGCTTGTTGGGAATCTCCAATACCTGGCCCCAACCTTGCGTTGCCCCAACCTGCACTGCTGCTTGGGCCTCCTTAAAAGAAGACATGGCCACCTCCGGCGCCTTACTCACAGCAGGAGATTTATATTTAATCTGGACTGTTTCAAAAGCCTGACAAAGAGTTTCGTGGATTTCTCTGTCCACCTCGACATATTTGAAGGATGATAAGTGATTGATCATTATATCCTCTTCTCTGCACACTGTGACAATACTACCGCCAACCATATACTTTAGCTTCTGATGCATTGTGGAGGTCACAGCTCTAGCTGAGTGAATCTAGGGACGGCCTAATAAAAAGCTATAGGCAGGCTAGATGTCCATAATGTAAAACACTGCACCAAAAACTTCAGGTCCCCCCTGAATAGGAAATGCCACCTTTCCGAACACAGACCTTCTGGTGTCGTCGAGAGCACATACTACCAAATCACTTGGTGTGCAAATTAACCCTTTCTTGTCCAACTTCATCAGGGCCTTCTTCAGAAGTACATTCAAAGACGATCCTGTATCAACGAGTACATGCGACATAACAGCCCCTCGGCATTCTATGGATATGTACAACGCACAGTTATGGTTCCTGCCCTTCGACGTCAAATCCAAGTCTATGAAACCCAAACCATTTCCTGCATTTACGTGTGCGACAACCCCTTCGAGTTGGTTAACTAAAATCTCTTGTGGCACGTAAGCAGTATTCAATATCCTCAACAACGTGTTCCGATGCGCTTCTGAACATAGTAACAAAGACATGATTGATATCTTAGAAGTTTCCTCTACCACAACCTTACTTTTTCCTTTGTCAATCCTATCAGCAACCACTTCAGGTGCCGAAAAGACTCGGCCACTGTGGGTAATTCCTCCATCTCCCACAAGATTATCCACTGAATCCACAAGTGGACCATTCAAATCTAGTTTTTGTCTGTTGCAATACACTTCAGCTCCGTAGTTCCACGGAATAGCCTTGGTGCTTTCAAACGGCACGTGAACTGCTTTAGTTATGGTTATTATTGGTGGTATTGGCGCATAAATGGTAATGGTTTTGTACGGAATAGAGATTGTTGCAATCTCGTCTCTTTCCTCAGCTAGCAACTCTTCAGACTTGCTTTCAATAGCCCGATCAAACTGCAATACCCCACAATCCATAATACCTTAAATATAGCCCTTCAAATGCACGCATCCCTTAGGATCATCCAGACATTTAGCACAATCTTCAGCACAACCTGGGAAAACACCCCCCTTCAACAGTTTAGCCTTCACAAAGCTCAATGGGATCTTCAACTGACTAATATATGTTACCAAATCTAAACCATCATCCTTGATGATTGCACTGACTCCGGCTTGCCCGTGTTTTGGCATAGGATTTTGTATGACGTTGGGAGCGTTATTGGAGAAATTAATTGCCTTGCTATCAATCATGTCCTGCACTTTATGTTTAAAGGCCTTACAATTATCGATATTGTGCCCCGGGGCACCTAAATGAAACTCGCAGCGAGCGTTCGCATCATACCCGGGTGGAGGTGGCCCAGTCAGGGGAGTCATAGTCCTCTTTTGAACCAACTGCAGTTGCAGCAAAGCTTGCAATAACTGGGAATACGGAATGGGAGGAGCGTCAAAATGTCTATTCACTACCGCCCGGCCTTGGTCCTGATGTCTTCTATAACCCTGTTGCGGTGGTTGTTGTTGTTTTTGTTGCGGAACTATAGGAATTGTAACATTAGCAACCTGCTGTTGCTGACGATGCTGACCTCTACCTCTCCCACGAGAACTAGACACTGAATTGGTGTCTCCTTCTCGTTTCTTATTACCGAATACCTTCTTACCTCCTCCTCCAGCTGAGGGCATTTCACCAGCACTAATCTTCCCTAACTTGATACCATTTTCCACCCTCTTTCCGGTGATGATTAGGTCAGAGAAACTACCTGACATGCTACTATTGAGCTTCTCGTAATAGACACCAGGCAAGGTGGCGACAAGTATATCAATGAGCTCAAGTTCCACCATGGGCGGCTGCACCTTGGCTGCTAACTCACGCCACCTTTGGGCATATTCCTTGAAACACTCATTGTTCCTTTGCGAAAGATTCTGAAGCTGGACCCGTTAGGAGCAAGGTCACTGTTATATTGGTAATGTTTCACAAAGGCCTCATCCAGGTCCCTTCAACTGCGGACATTCACAGGTTTTAGACTCATGTACCACTCCAACGAAGGACCAGACAAACTGTCCTGAAAGAAATGCATGAGCAATTTCTCGTTGTTCGAGTAGGTAGACATTTTACGGTAGTAGGATCTCAGATGAACTCTTGGGCAGGTGGTACCCTTATATTTGTCAAAGTCTGGGACTTTGAACTTCAGCGGCACTCTTAGATCCGGGATCAGCCCCAGATTAGCCATATCAAGGCCCATGGAATTTTGACTTTCAAGAGACTTCATTTTTTCTTCAATCAGCTTGATCCTCTTATCATCTTCGGAGGGTGTCGCTACTGCGACAATCGGCGCCGGCTGAACAGAAGAGTCGCCACTGTGCGTTATTTATCCCAACGGAGGGAAAGGAAACGCTCGAAGTAAACCTACCGCAAAGACGGGAAAGGAATGGTCATCGCAACCAAATCCTGGATTCGGGAGTCGGTTACGCAAGGGGAAGGTATTAGCACCCCTCACGTCCGTCGTACTCGACGGGATCCATGCTTGTTTTCTAGTACGGATTGTTATTCTATCTACTCTACAGGTCTGGGGTTAAAAGAAAATAAAATGACTCGGCAAAGTATCGCACTTTATGCCTACGTATTCCCGTCTGGAACGAGAAATCAGAGTCAACGTAGTTCGCCTACCTACTGGAAAGGAGGGGAAGGTTGCTCGCTAGGATATCGTATCCTATGCCTACGTACTTTCATATAGCACGAAAGATCAGAGCAAACGTAGTTCGGGCCATAGAAGACACAGATTTGTCTATTTATCTTTTATCCTTCTGAAAAAGGTTTTCTCCTGATTACGGGTCCAAGCGGACAAAAATGAAACTTTGATTGGTTTTCAGTCTTTTACGCAAGAACTGTTTTTTATTGATGTTTGAAATCTTATTACTGTGTTTTGAATGATTTTGAGATGGAAGAGAAAGAACTCTAAAATCCTAGGGTTTGAAAATGGGAATCAAAGCTACCCTAATGTTATCATACATGGATGAGAGCCTAATGTCTGTCATCTTCCTCTCTTGCGCAGAGAGAAATAGAGATCCTAGGGGATAAACGGATAAGAAACAACATATATACAGTAAAGCAGTAAAATGCATGAGATGCAGCAAAACAAGCGAGGCAAGGGAGTCCCACTCAACCTCGAACCTGAAAAACAATAGGCCAAGTGAAATAGCTTCACTTCAAACCTAAGGGGAAAATTAACAAACAATACAGCAAAGAAAATAAAACCCCAAAACCAGCTCTGACAGCCCACCAGCTCCTAATGCAGCAGCTCTGAAAAACATCAAACTCTGACAGTTGATAAATAGCAAAAACAGTAACATCTTCAATTGAACTCCAAGATCAAACTTCAGTGGCCCCCAAGCTTTAGGTGAGCTCCATCTTCAAGGCAAACACTCCAGAAGAGAATCACTTAACAAAATAAGTTGGAATGATAAAACAGCTTATTGACAACCAAAGGAAGCCTATAAGTGTTTATCATCATGAAAGACTGGTTCCCTCAAAGGTCTACCTCTAAGGTAAGGCCCCTTATCCCTCCAAAGGAGGGAGGTGAATACCCTAGAGGGACTTTGTGTCATAGAGAGGAATGGAAGCACAAGAAGCTATCCATGCTTGTACAAAGAATTTAGTCTATTCTAAGGCTCTGCTTATTCCTATTTCCTATGTCTTCAAAAACATCTTCAAGCACCAGAATATCCATGCATCCCACTTTGATCTCCATATTCAATCTTCTCCTATGCTCCTTCATGCTCCACAAGCCCAATCCAAGCCCCATACCCCATAGCAAAGACCAACCCCAAGCAAACAATACAAAAGCCCATAATGGCCACACCAAACAATCACACTATTTACAAAAATCTAGTAAAATAGTAGCATATTATTAAAAATCCTAAAATTAATTCTAAGGGGATTTATACATCTACCCTACAAACCCTATATTTCCCAGCTCCTAATTCAAGCTAAAAACCCAAAATCTAAGTGTTATGATGCACCTACGTTCAGTTTAACCCTAATTCTAGTCACCCTAATGTTGATGGTTCAAAACTAAACAAGATTAAGTCACAAAAATGTGAGATAAATCTCTAAGGGAACCTATGAGTCTAATCTAACCATAGGAAAAAGAATCACATCAAAATATGAAAGGAAATGGTTAAACAAAATTCAACAAAATGGATATACAAACTAAAATGCAATAAAAGCAACTAAATGTGGAAATTCACCAAAAATAGAAAAAATGATTAAAATTCTACTTTTATCTTTTGATAATTTTCTTGATACATTAATGAGAATGAGAAAAAAATCCCATGTGAAAATGACTATTTTTGAATTTATTATGAATTTTTGAGTAAACTATATGCAAATATAAAACAATATGAAAATTCAAACAAAATTAAAAAAACAGGGGTGGCAGAAACAATTTTTTACACTGCAGAAATGCATTGGGCCCAGGAGGGGGTGCAGATATCATACTGCGCTGGGCCCAATCTGCTTCAGAAAAACACCAAAGAAAGAAAAAAAACAAACGGGGGTGGTGCAGATAGCGACGAATCGCCTTGTTATTCTATTGGACCCTAGACTGGGGGGTGTAATCAGCAAACGGGCCTAAGGCCCAAAACGCATTCACACATGGGAGAGAGGGTGCTAATGGGAAATGGGAGTATGATGAGTAATCCTCGCAATGGGCCTAAGCCCTAACCCCAACCCAATCTCAGCACTAGTAAACCTAACCCTAATTCCCTTAACTCTCCCTCACACTGCTACTGTTCATCTTCCCTAACCAAGAAACCCTAAACGGCGCTCTGATTCTCCCTCTCTGAAACTCCCTCAATCTCTCAAACGCACCACAAAACCTCCTCAGTTTCCATTCCCCAAATCATTCTCACCAAGCCTCACGTCCTACCGGTCAATCTAACCCTAGATTCTACCCTACCTTCACCTCAAACCTATCAACCACGAAACCTCGATCTACAGCTAAATAACAAACTATGGAAGTGGTGGTTTCAAAGAAAAGAACCTGGGCAAAGCTGTGGATATGGTACCGTCTGGAGAAAATCTGGAAGTTCTCCTGACAATCTTGAAGGAGATCGCTGTCAAAGTAGCGTGGCGACCATCGACAATGAAGGAAACAGAGCACCTGATGGAAGGGATTCTTGAAGATCTGAAGGAAGATCTTGAACGGACGAAGATCTAGGCGAACGTTCTTGGCAAAGACGCTTGTAGATTAATGATGCTTTTGATGTTTCTGGAAAATCTGGAGAAATCTGGAAGAAGACTGATGATGAAGATCTTGGATTCTCGGTGGCTTGATGAACGCGTTCTGGATGATGAACTAACGGTGAACTCTGATGAAGTTCGTGAGGGTTTCTGCGGAGGCTTTTGATTGGAGGAGATGAAGATATTGCTGATCTAGAATTCTTGGATGAAGGTTGAATGTTGATCGGTGAATCTATGAATGCTTTGATGACTTCTTAATGTTTATTGTTGAATCTGAAGAAGGATGAACACATGGAGTTCAAGATCTTGTGATGTTGATTCTGGTGATGATCGGTTGAATCTATGAAAAATTGGATGAAGTTGATGAAGAACGTTGCAATTTGCAGTTTCCGGCGAATTTGCAGTTCTCCGACGACGGTTGCGGCGGCTCCGGCGAGAAGTTACAGCGGATGGGACGGCGGCGAAGGGGACCGGCGGGTTTCAGAGCTAGACGCGTGGCAGAGGGAGGAGGGAGAGAGAGACGCGTGGATCAAAGGGGGATTGAGGAGGGAACACGTGGCTTAGAGGGAGATAGTGGAAGCGTGAGGTGGCGGGTTCTGAGGGAATCTGAGAAATGAGGTGGCTGAAAGAGTGGACCCACGCGTGGCACTCTATTTATACGACATGTGGCACGAAATTGGACCTGGGAGTTGGGCTTTCTGACTTGGATAATGGCCCAATTACTAATGCTGAGACTTAAACATGATTAAGGACCAATTAACTAAACAAAATGAATATTACTGATTAACTAAACAAAATTTAATAATTTAAAACCCTAATTAAACTAAAACGAAAATTAATTAAAAACCTAATTAAAATCTCTAATTAATCCTAATTAAAGCATAAACGAAAATTAATAATAAAACCCTAATTAATCTATTAAAAAAAACAGAAAAGATTTATTTAATATCTAAAAAAACTATTTAAAAATTCTAATTAAATCTGAAAACTCAATTAAAATTTAATAAAATCTAAAAATATTTAATCCTATTAAAAAAATTTATTCTATTAAATTTGAAAAATCACTTAAAATCTAATAAAATCTAAAAAACATTAATATCTATTTAAAAAAATCTATTCTATTAAATTTGAAAAATCAATTAAAATCTAATAAAAGTAATATCTAATATAAAAAACATTAATATCTATTTAAAAAAATCTATTGTTATTTAAGAAAAGTAATATCTAGTTATATCTATTTAAAAACTATTCTATTAAAAGATAAAACTAATATCTAAAAAATTTAAAATCTATTAAATCTCTAAAAAAAAGGAATATTTATTTAAAAATCTAAAAAACTATTAAAACAATACCTACTAAATTCTAAAAACAAAATACTAACCTATTTACTATCTAAAAAAAAATAACCCTATTAAAAATCTATTAAATGCATTAAAAATCTAGAAAATAAAAGAAAAATCCTAAAAAATGCCAGGAGGCCGATTAAATCGATTGCGCAACCATAACGAAACCCGGGCACCGAGATGGCCTGAAAACACAAGGAATGAGCACCAATTCCCAAAATACGCTTATCCAAACCGGTCTGAACTGCCTGAAACGCCAGGGGCTGCAATCCCAATAAAATCAATCTGACTGAGAAAAATGCAATGCATGCAGTATGTGAATGCGAATGCAAAATGCGTTGAAACATAAACCAGATATGGGATAACCAAAGTAGGCATAGAGTTATTAGCTCGAGGAGTCTCAACATGTGGAGGGTTGGTAGCATTCCCACCATGAAACACACCGCTGCTATCAACACGTGCAATCAAGGGCTGCACCAAAGTACGGAGTGGCTCATGTCCATTAGCCACTCCCTGCATTACCTCCATAAACTGGGCCATCTGGTCCCTCATTTCCTATATCTCCGCTTGCATTTTCTCCATTACTCTTCTCTTATTTCCCCTAGTAGCGTACCGGTGAGTTGTTTGATCGGCAATGCTGAAACACACTAACGGACCATAGGATATAAGATTAACAGTTCTGATGCACCTGCAATGCAAACATGCAAAATGCAGACATGTATGTATGCAACAGGGAAATTTCCCCCTCGATTCTAATTTCTGGGAGAAACATACAACAATGGAGAGCCCTACAGACAAGCATATAACAGAAACTCCTCGTATATAATCACAGGCCAACATGCAATGTATAGGCAACAACAACTGAGTACAATAGAAAGGACCTCAACCAACAAACCTGGTGATGGTCAGTACAACAAGCTATAAAGAAAAACAAGATAGTCAAGCTGGATGACGAGATCGGAAGTCCTCTAGCAACTCCTGCGTCTCAAGATGATCTGGTATATCAAGTAGTCCCTGAATAAGTAGCTCTCGCTGGCTAATGGTATACTGTAAACCCTCAGCATAGTCTTCCCAGGCTCCTTCGCCGAAGACTTCCTCTAACTTGCATCTCTTGGAATCAGCCCTCAGCTTGCAATCCTTCAAGTTTGCAATAGCTTCGTTCAATCTGTACTCACTGTCACGTCTGAGTGATGCCTCTGCTGAAACTTGGAGAGTGTAGCATTCCATAGCATACTAAACTTGGAGATCTCTAAGTAAGCTTTGTCCAAATCCTTCTTCTTAGAAGCAAGGACACTACTGACGGCTTTGAAATCCAAGCCCAAACGCTCCCGAGAACTGGTCTCCATGGTCAAATATGTGCCCAATTTGTTCACAAGCTCAGTTTGTTTCTTGAAAGAGTGAACAACCTCAATCTTCTCACTCCGGAGTTGAATGATTTCTTTCTCCAGCTCCTCATTAGCTTTTCTCAACTTTTCCTTCTCAAACCATAACTGATTGTACTTCTGAATGTCCACAGTGTTGGGTTCCTCAATCATGAGAGGATACAAAGGCTCCACAGAAGGAAACGACATCAAAAACTTCGTAGCTCTCTCACGAATCCAAGTCAGGTAAGGGTCATATGCTCGACTATTACTCTTACCCAATAAGGATTTCTCCTTCCTATGAATGTTGTTCCAAGCATGCTCAAGTCTGACTAAGGAATCACCCTCTACAACCCGGTGAGATACAAAGATTCCTGTATCTCCTCTTCCTTAGGAGGATCTCTTAGCGCGTATCTGAACTGCCTAACCAACAAAGATGGGTTATAGTTGATGCATCCTTTCCTTCCGACAAAGGGGCATTAGGAAATCCACTACAACTATAAATGATCTATGTACCAAGCATATCCCTATCAAACTAAGTAATGTTCTATACCGATAAACCCATCAACCTCTCTGACCACTCTGAAGTACCAGCAGTAGCAACAAACTGACCTGTCTTGGGCAGATGACTACCAAACCATCTGTACAACAAAAGAACACAACAAGCTACGTTCTTTCTCCTTCGGTTCTCATTCTTGAAGTGAACAGAATGATAAATGTCTCCCAGAAGAGTAGGCACTGAGTTTCCTCAGCTGTGGGTCATAGAATTGCAGAAAAGCATAAAGACCATCCATCTCGTATACTGAAGTCTTCCATCACTTTCTCATCAGCCATGAAAATGAAACTCAGCAAAGAACTAACATCAGGAGCTGGAAGCTTGTAGGCCACTGTCCTCTTCAAGATCACTAGAATCGTGGAGGAAATATGTACCTGCAACATAAATATATGTTAATGAAATGCAGATGAAAATGAAAATGCAAATGCAAACAGGGGATCAAGATTGTTGTGCTGTTGATCGAGAAGAACCAGCGCTCCGCTTTAACAAGAACATAGCACTGACATTAGGACCCCTTGTATCATGATCACAAATTCACACTATAAATAAAATCGAGTAGTCTGAAAGTCAAGGTTTCCTGCATAACCCAATCCCTCTCACAGGTATGGACCTTTCCACTGATAAGGTTCGGCATCCTATGCATTCATCAGCTTCACAGACTTTCAAGAAACGATAATACGTTCATCATTTCTGGTTTAGCATCATAATCTCCCGAAGAGGCCTCACTTAACTGAATCACAAATGATCGGTACCCAGAGTCAACAATACTCAGATCCAAAATCCCTTTGAGCCCAAAGGGCCAGAAAGAATATCATCAAAGAGAATCTCGTCTGAGCGCGAATTTCATGGTGAACTAGTACATGCAAAGCATGCACGCCCACCACTACTCCCCATTACTAATGCTAGGTTTATACTCAAGCCTGGGTCTGGCTTATCTCTCAATGGGACATTCCCTCCCCACAACACAACAATAATGATACAATGCGGAAAGTAAAATGCGAAAATAAATAAAGTACATATATACAACACCCAAAAGATAAACAAACAAGCGCTAGGATTAACTCGCATAGGGGATGTGTCTGTCCCCAGCAGAGTCACCAGCTGTCACATCGCTGCGAAGAGGGGCCGGCAATGACAGAAGAGTCGCCACCGTTCGTTATTTATCCCAGCGAGGGAGAGGGAACGAGCAGAGGAAACCTGTGAAAACGGGATAAGATTGGTCATTGCAACCAAATCTCGGTTTCGGGAGTCGGTTATGCAAGGGGAAGGTATTAGCACCCCTCACGTCCATCGTACTCGAAGGGATCCACGCTTGGTTGTCTATCTAGAGGATGTTTACTATCTAGATAAAGGTCTCAGGGACAAAAGAAAATAAAAGAGACTCGGAAGACCATTGTCGCTCTGTGCCTACGTACTCCCTCGTGCAATGGGAAAGTCAGAGTCAACGTAGTTCGGCTAACTACGGGCGAGGGGGGAATGGTTGCTCACCGAGACATCGTCGTCTCGTGCCTATATATTCTCATCTGGCATGAGAAATAAGAGCAAATGTACTTCGGGCTAACAAAAACACCGGTTGGTTCAAAATGTTTTACCCGAGTAGGGTTAAACCTTCGTTCTAGCAGTTAGGGACGATGCCTGTTTGCGGTAGAATCAAAGCTTAACAACACTCTTTTATGAACAAAAGTTTTCCATTATTAAGATCCCGAAGGATAAAAAAATTTGAAGTGTTTTTGTGTTTTTTAGAGGAGAAGTATTTTGAGTTTGATTTGTAACTCGTGTTGTACTAAAGACTATGACCTAGGAGCTAATGCGTCGCATATCACCCAAAGGGTGTACACTAAACAGTCTAGGCCATTGAGAGGAATCTCCCTAATAACCATTTCCCAAGTAGCTTAAGGCTCGTAGCGTACAACACTTGTTATTCTTCATTATGTGTTTTGATAGTATTTGAAGATGAAAAGAGAAAGGACACACTAAAGGTAGACTGACTCAAACCTAAAAGTTGTCATGCAAAATGGACTTAGAGTTGGGATACAAAATGGAACTACCTAATGTTATCATGTATGGTTTAGCACCTAATGTCTATCATAACCTCTCTTGAATAAGAGAGATTAGAGATCCTAAGGGAAGAAAGACAAAAGAAGAAGAAGAAGAAAGAAACATGAAAATGCAATTATGCAAACATAGAATGCACAAGTAGGATGAAAGTGAGGGAGGAAATATGTGTAGGGCAGTAGCCTCCACAAGCCCATCTCAACCTCAAACATGCATATGATAAATGCAAAGAGGAAAAGAGAAGGAGATGCACACAAATGAAATCACACAAATGCACCAAAGGTGGGATGAAATGGCCTAAACCATTCAAACATCAACCATAATATCATAAAGCAATCAACATGAAAGGGGAAATGAACCCCAAGTCAAAGAGGAGTTAGATCATGAGAAGAAAACAGCAAAGCATCCTCATGATTTGTACAAAAGATGCACCAAAAGTGTCCTCATGGTTCACCATTCAAGTCATATTTCAAATACCTCCAAAGGAGGGACTAAGTAAACCCAAATGGTGTCCCAAGGTCATGGGATAGAAGTGTGGATGAGAGGAGAGTGCACAAAAGCAAAAGGATTCACACCAAAAGGAAATGCAAGCACATACACCAAAAGAAAGCAAAACATGCCACATATGAAAACCCTAGTTGAAAGCTCTAAAGGATGCACAAACTTGAACAAGTAAAACACAATGTTATGACCTAAAATTAAGCAAGCAACAACCTTAACATGTTAGCAACATGAATCCAAAAGGATTGAGGGCTCAAAGGATCCATAAATGTCATCTCCAAAGCAAACTAGGTCAATGTGTGTGTATGAACCTCCCTTAGGAAAAAGATTCAAAAATAACCAAATAAGATGGAAGAAGTACATTAAGATGTTGGCAAACAGAGGCTAAGAAATTACAATCAAAGTCACTTTACAACATCACCAAAGAATTTGATTCACAAGGGTGCCCCATTGTGAAGGAGTATTGTCGAGGGCCAAATGAAATGCTATCAAAGTCAAACCAATACTCAATGAAACAGGGGCAAAATGGTCCTCAAAAATCAGTCAACTCATTGTCAACACGAGGATTGATTTCCAGTCATTGGATTAAAAGGAAGAATTAAAAACAAATCAAGAACAAGACAATTAGAAGAAATAGTTCAATTAAAACACCTCCAATTGATAAATCCTTTTTTAATTGAAAAATAATCCAAAAAATCAAAATAAAAATTTCTAAAATCAGAAGACATCTCAAAGTGTCTAGAAAATATTTTTGGGAAATTTTATCAACATTGGAAGTATTTTATTTTGAATTAAATCTAAACAGATAGAAAATAAAAAAAACAAAAGGTGCAAATAGCAGAAACTATAGTGCAAACAAGTGGGATGCGCAGGGAGGGGGTACCAAAAGCAATTTGAGCCTAAGACTGATCCAAGGCCAAAATGCAGCGCATCACTAATGCGCTGGTAGTCAAACAAGACATGTTGGAAGGTCAGACGAGATCCCAACCGTTGATCTCTCTCAGTCAACTTTTCAACCATCATGCGTGGACACCCACATAAGAAAAACGGAGGCACAAACCAGATGCCGGAACCACTGTTCCGGTCATCTTCTCTGATGACCACTCCGGCGAACCAGATCCAAAACACAACCAAATCACACAAAATTTGAGTCAAAAATGATCTCCAAGTCACGTAGATCTCAAATCTACCAACTATTTTCATTGATCAAGCGAGAATAAGCTAAATCAAAGAGAACAAAAAACGAGCTCAAAACTGAAAACACACCAAACATGAACAACTATGATCCAGCATTTTCCTACCTAAGTAGGACTTCAGAATGCAACAAAAATGGCAGTGAATAGATGCATAAAACAAGAGCAATTTGGATTATAAGCTTACCTAACGGAGTCTCTCCGTTGGAGCTTCTACACGTGATGAAGCTTGATGAAATGCTCCAGATCCACTCAAGGAAGCTCACTAAAGATGATTATGGCCTTGAATTGCTTTGAAAATACCTTAATTAGGATTCACGATTTTGAATTCTTTCTTGCTTGCTCCAACTGTGATTGAGTTCTCTGGGCACGAAATAGCATGAGTGAATGCTCAAAATTAATTTGAACTTTATATATGATGGATTGGAAATAGTTTAGAGGCCCAATTATGGCTGAATTGAGTGAAATTCAAAAATGCCCAAATTTGATTTTTAGAGTTCATGCACACGTGAAACAGTCTTAATTCCCCTTGTTTTTCATTCAAAATCACTACTGGGACTTGGAATTGATCATGTGGTCATGAATTAAGCCTTGCATTGATCTAACAGTTGACATTTTATCATGAAACTTCACCATGAAGTAACATGAAAATCCATGTGAAAATGACCTCAAAACTTGCTTCTGGTTTTGGCATTGCATTTGTTATGTTTAAAGGACTCAAAAAATGCATAAATATGCCTTGTAAAAGTTCAAAATCAATTTAATTGAATTTCCCCTTTTAAAGACCTTTTCATCAAATTTCCTTCACCAATCTCCAAACCCTAGCCAAATCCATGACAAATGAGTGTTCCATGATGAAATTGGGACCATTTGGAGTAAGTTTCATGTTGGGAAAAGTTTCATTTGAAGTGTGAAAAGTCATGAAATGGACCTATAATGAAAATGACCTGTAATCTTACTTTCCCAAAATACCCCTGCCTTGCAAGCTTCATAACTTGAGTTCTACAAATTAGATGAAGGACTTCTATTACTTTTTGGAAAGCTAAGATCATGAGGAACAACTTTCATGTTTGGGACAAAGTGAGATGAAACATGATTCTAGGTCAAAAATGCCTTGGAAGTTAGTTGACTTTTGTGGATTGAAATCACATTCATCTGAGGACCTGTAACTTGTCAGCATCATAACTTGAGTTCTAGAAATCCAATGGATGAGTTCTAGTACTCAAAATAAATCTAGAAACATTCTCTACAAGTTTTATGTTTTTATCAAAGTGAGATTCCACTTACATCTTGAGATATGTGGTCTTGAAGTTCGGCACTAAACCGGGGATTTTACACTGAGAACCTTGATTTAGTAACTTCTCACAATCATGATTCTTCTTGAATGGATCTTGGAATAACATCTCAAATTCCTCAACGTAACATTCCATGATCATCATGACTTAGAAATGGGTCTTAATCTTCTTCAAAAACACAGTTGACCTAGGATTGATCAGATGAAAACCCTAGCTGCACCACTCTTGACTGTGGCTTCTTACACATGATACAATGACTTGGATAAGCTCCACCATGGCTCTCAAAGAATTTAATGAGCTTCCTCAACATACTATATCCATAATCATGTACTCAATATCCTCTAATGACCTTCACATGGCCTCCAACATAGGAGGTGATCCATATTCGTTCATCTGCTCTTTCAAAGGACTTTGACTTTCTTATGATGATGATAAGCACTTGATAGCTTGAATAAGACCTCTTGCTTAGGCTTAGAACCTTTGGTACTCCTTTTTCTATACACACCTCTCTTGATCCCCTTCTAAATGAACAATGCTATGCAATGCAAATGCTAGAAGAAAATGAAATGAAACATAAACCAAGTTAAGAAAAGGTTGGGAAAATTTTGGGGTACAACAGTAGCAAAAAGGTGTTGCATTACTTGTCGACCCCTCTGTGAGGATCTCTATGAGTACACCTCTTCTTCTCGTGTTCTTGAACATTGAGATAATTTTTAGTTCAAGTTTGGGGGAGGTTTTACCGTTTTGAATTGTCAATTTAAATACCTTTTTATTTTAAGTTCGGTAAAAATCACGTTGAATTCGTCCCTACGAAGACCGTAAAATTATTCTTGTGAATGGTTTGTGTGTAAGGTAGTCAAGAGAGTATTTAGAGTTCAAAGAAAGAGGAGTTTGAACTAAGGAACTTGGGAAAGTTTGGAAATTGAGGTATAAATTGAACACCCTAGGTTCCCCGGAGTAAGGAAACGAGTCCAACGTGTAGATTTGTGCCATAGTACTTGGATTTGAGATGTATTCCCCGATTAGTTCATTGTGATAGTTCGGCATGATTGAAAGAATTATACATATTGATTTTGAGAATGACTTGTGGCACCAAAAAAAAAGAGTTGAATAATGACGGTAAAGACAACCTGTCCTTCTAAGTTGGGTAACCCTCACCCAGATATTTATCCTAACGGCGGTTAAATCTCTATAGTGGTCCCAAAGTGGACTTATAAACGCCTGTGAGCGAGAAAAAAAAAATAAAGGCGCCACAGAAAAAGTCTCGAGCAAAATTTTACATGCCTTAATCTGATTATCCGAATGAAAGGGGTAGAAAATCGAAGAAAAGAATTAAGCCCAAAGCATAGTTGGAGAGGTGGCCGAAAGGGGGATTTTAGGTCCGTGATTTCACTGCGGTGTGTGTTTAAGTAATTCCTTCGTTAATGGATGAGTACCAAGAGAGCTGGTTTGAGTCGATCAGAACTAAGACTCATGTATAAGTATTGGCACACCTTATGTCCCGAGCCCTTCACTTGATGTGCTATTTGATTTGAAAGTTTTTATCCAAGCTTTTTGCTTTAGGTCAAGTAATGGTTTAAGTTTGGGGGAGTTTGATCAGTGGTTTTTACACGTTGTTCTACCGTTTGTTTCAGTTAATCAATTGTTATTTCTTATCGCATTTTATTTGTCTTTATTACATATTACGCATCGATTTGGTATTTTCATTGTTACTAGGTTCATGTAAACAATAAAGGAGAAGCAGAGCGAAAACTGGGGAAAAGGGCAAGAATTCTGAATAGTTTTGAGGTGGACCAGGAGCCTGACATGGCCTCCCGTGTCCTATGACACGGCCCGTGTCAAGAAGGACTCAGAAAGACAAGAAGTTGAATAGCAAAACCCAAGAACCAGCAGCCTGACACGGGTGCCTGTGTCCTATGACACGCCCCGTATCAGGCCCTCTGAAGATGACGATTGTCATCCACGAGTCAGCAGCCTGACACGGGTGCCCGTGTCCCATGACATGGCCCGTGTCAGGGCTACTGAAAGAAAAATGTTTTTATTGTGTGTTTTATGCTGATTGTGCTATCTCGGAGGGCAGTTTAGGCATCTCGCGTTGTAATTTGAATTCTGGTATATTAGACGCATCGTGAATTGAGAAAGGATACTTTTGGACGAAAAAGAATTTCACGAAGAAGATTGGAGCAATCAAGGATTTGGAAAAATGAAGGTCCTCATGAGCGGAAGCGATTAAAGATCAAGGCAACCAATTATCTTGTAATGTTCAGTCTAATTGTTGATTGTATTTTTATTATTATGAGTAGCTAAACCCCCCAATGTTAGGGGTGTCCCTGAATTGACTCCGTAATAACCTTGTTTTCTTTGAATTATTGATTTCACTGCTTTCTAATCATCGTTGTTATTGTATAATATTTTGAAGGCTTTTCTTATCTGACAAATAAGGATTATATTTTCGGTTAACCTTAGGTTTGGAAAAACGATTGTTAACGCGTTTATACGATAATACTATAGTAGATATTTCCTAGGAATGGGGATACCCTATAGTAAGCGTAATGCTTTAGATAAAATAAATTGCTTGGTATTGTTCCTATACTGCCAAGGAATAGGGGTATAGGGAGAATTCCAAAGGGTTTTCTTCTAATGAATTAGGGTCAACTAATCTTTAAAACCGATCACGATTGAATTAAGCAGTGATTTCTGAAAATTAAGGATTAAGGTTATTACAAGGCTTTTCATACACCTTACCCTAGAATGCTTCTCATAATTGTCTAAAACCTTTATTTTACTACCTTTGCCTTTACATTTTGAAAAAAAAAAAACCAAAACCCCTATGACTTATTGTTCAATTGCATTATTATAGAACTTGTATTTACACGCAGTCCTCAGAGATCGATATTCGGGGAATTTCCCCTTATTACTACATATGTAAAAATAGTACACTTTCTATTTTACCGGTCAGAAACCTCTTCTTTAACCCCTTTAATCTTTGAATAGTTCAACAAAGAAATGATTAGTTCCCGATAAAACCTTTATTGAACTCTTCTTAAGACTTGGACAATCTCAATCCCTAGCCTCCTCTTGGGCTTCATACAAGGACCCTCAAGCATCCTAGAAGCATCCCTAGCCTCCTCTTGGGTTTCATACAAGGGCCCTCAAGCTTCCTAGAAGCATCCCTAACCTCCTTTTGGGCTTCATACAAGGACCCTCAGGCTTCCTAGAAGCATCTCTAGCCTCCTTTTGGGCTTTATACAAGCATTCAAACTAATCCTTTGAGTCTCCTTTGATCCTCAACAATTCTTGACTTCCACCTTAAATCCCCAGCAAGGGTCAGGTTACAATCAATAAATCCCCAAAAGAATCAAAACCTTTATGGCATCTCAACAAATCCAATTCTCCTCTAATCTCCAGAAAGAGTCAATTTCTCTTTTGATTTCTCAGAGTAGTTGGAACCTAGAAGCATCATACAAGGGCTTCATACAAGGACCCTCAAGCATCCTAGAAGCATCCCTAGCCTCCTCTTGGGTTTCATACAAGGGCCCTCAAGCTTCCTAGAAGCATCCCTAACCTCCTTTTGGGCTTCATACAAGGACCCTCAGGCTTCCTAGAAGCATCTCTAGCCTCCTTTTGGGCTTTATACAAGCATTCAAACTAATCCTTTGAGTCTCCTTTGATCCTCAACAATTCTTGACTTCCACCTTAAATCCCCAGCAAGGGTCAGGTTACAATCAATAAATTCCCAAAAGAATCAAAACCTTTATGGCATCTCAACAAATCCAATTCTCCTCTAATCTCCAGAAAGAGTCAATTTCTCTTTTGATTTCTCAGAGTAGTTGGAACCTGCGCTTGGATTTAATTTTCCTCAACAAGAGTCAGTCTCCACTTAAATTCCCTCAGCCTCTTCTTAGCCTTCATATAAGGATTTTCCCCAATCAGCCACAATCTTGAGCTTTGTACAAGACAGGTATAATACTCTCCTAGTTGAGTCAGTTTTCAATCCCTTTTTAGCTTCAAGCTTGGGCTTTGATCAAGGAAAAAAATTTAACATCCCCATAGATGATACTCTGAATCCTCACTGTAAGAGGATATTTCCTTTATACATCACATTTCAAAACAAACAAGTAAACTGTTTTCTAGATAATTGATGTAAGTGGCACACTTGTTGATTCCAAATCTAAGCTGGAGTCCCTTCTTTATCAAGGCCAAAGTTTTATTTCATCTAAGTAATGTAAGTGGCAAGCTTCTAGAACACATCCAAGCCAATTTCCCTCTCTTAGCATGCAAAGATTCATAAAGGAAAAAGTGGTGTTACTCAACACAGAATCAAAGCTTCTTCCTTCATGACATCTCAACTCTTCTATAAAGGAAGCTGTGGCATTGCTAGATTCCACATACCCCAATTAAAGAAACTTCCCTTATAAACAAAACCTTAATAATGTGATGAATAAGTGAGTTATCAACCTTTAGAGATGACAAATTCTTTCTCAAATACTCATTTAGCTTCAATCTTGGGCTTTGAACAAGACACAAATACTCCTTTAGCTTCAATCTTGGGCTTTGAACAAGACACAAATACTTTTAGCTTTAATCTTGGGCTTTGAACAAGACACAAACACTTTTAGCTTCAACATTGGGCTTTGAACAAGACACCGAACATTTTTCCTTCCATAGAATAGGAGGAACTACGAACGCTCTGATTTCACAGTTTCCTTTTTTGAGAATACATAGGCATAAGATTGCGAAATCTTAACGAGTGTACTATAGATTACACTCGCTAAAATAGTAAAAATAGATGTAATCAAGGCTCCTAGACATTACTATAGATACTATAGGTGTTAATAGCTTCCCTTTATATAACCAACCCCTGATTCCAGATCTCTCCGCATTTGTAGGGAAAACACTTGTGCGCTGGGTTAGTTTAAGATATCTCCCCCTTCCTTTTAAGCTTCATAGGATAAATATAGAAATCAGAAAGTAGCACCAAGAGCGGTAGTGGTCACGCCACAAAAACCTACGCTACATAAAAAATGGCGACTCTACTAGGGACTTTCCAATCCCCTAAGAGGGTTCAGCCTTGCATTACTCTTTTTTACTATTTATTTTCTTTCTCATTTTATATCATTTGATGTCATACTATCTTCTTATAGGTTATATTTGTTAATATTACTGTTATTTGGGAATGTGATTAATACGCATGTGATGAGTCAGAGAGCACCTTAAGATAGGAGGTGGAAGACTCAGGAAGGCTTATAGGGAGAGATTCCCGACCAAGCTGACTTGAAAGTCAACTGAACTAGTGGAGGTACCCTTTTGGAATTACTGATGTTGAATGAGTAAGTCATCAAAACATTACTTTTTTATTGGGCACCCTTGAAACCGAGGATTAGTAAGTATTTAACCACTTGGCCATTAGGTAGTGCGGTGACTATTGGGAATAGTTGATACGCGATACTACACTCAATTGAGATTCATCCTAGGGATATTATAGCTCACATGAGTCATTCGATTTACTGGTAATATTCTTAAGAGGGGTCAGTGATTTTGGGAACCTTGTTAGAACCCATTCTACAGGTAGAAAATTGAACCCTAATACACACTTTGGGGATGGGTAGATCCATGGCTTCATGCTTATGACGATGAACCCTTAAACCCATATTTTCAAATGTTTTTGTTTGCTGCATTCATGCATTTCATTCATTCCTAAAAATAATCTAAAAATTTTTTTTCCTAAAAAACTAAAACAATCATTGCAAATATCATAATTTGTGCTATGGATTTTGGTAGAAGAAAAACACACAAGTACACCATCAAAATCCCAAAACTGGAAGACCTGAGTAAATTGGGACGGTTGATTACTAATCTGGAGGCTTTCAGAGCTAAGCACATAGGGTTGTTGTCTCTTTTTAAAATTGATATGATGGAAGGAATCCTGTCTACATTGGTTCAGTTCTATGATCCAGTATACCAGTGCTTTACATTTCCATATTATCAACTCACACCAACATTGGAAGAGTACTCCCATCTGATTGATCTACCTATCACTGATCAAGATCCACTTTATTGACTGGAAGAAATTCCCAAAGATCAAACCATTGCAAAAGCTACCTTATGGAAAAGTTAGATATCAAAGCTAACATGACTACCAAAGGAGGAATTCAAGGTTTACCAGCAAAATTTATGATGGAAAAAGCCCTATACTTCTCCAGCATAGGGAACATAAATGCTTTCGAGGATGTCTTTATTCTACTCATCTATGGGTTATTCCTCTTTCCCAACATTGACAACTTCGTCGATATCAACGGTTTCAAGATATTCTCAATCGGGAATCCAGTCCCAACTTTACTTGCAGATGGTTATCACTCAGTACATTTAAGAAATTTGTATAGTGGAGGAATGATTAGATGTTGTGTGCCATTACTCTACAAATGGTTTATTTCTCACTTACCCAAATCAGCTGCCTTTTAGGATCCCAAGAGTAGTATGTGATGGTTACAAAAGATTATGTCTCTCATCCATTCTGACATAGATTGGTACAATAGGGTCTATGACGGAATAAAAATCATTAACAAATGTGGAAGTTTCCCCAATGTGCCTCTCATTGGTACCAAAGGAGGGATCAATCATCATCCAACGTTAGCTCGTCATCAGCTCAGATGCCCGATGAAGGACATACCATATAAAATTCATTTGGAAGGTCTTTTCTTCAAAGAAGGAGAAAATGACAGAGCACTTAAGAAGGAAATTGTGCATGCTTGGAAACATATCCATAGAAAAGGAAGAGAGTCTTTGGGAAAGCCAAACTGCGTATCTGCAGAGCCTTATCTCTGATGGATACAAACCAGAGCCATCAAATTGAAGACACCTTACCCTCGTCAGGAAGTTTTTCCTATGAAAGAGTATATTATCTACTTCATGAATGACGCATAAAAACTTTAGGTCCCTTTTAACAAAGTCCAACGCGAGAAGAACTCTTGGAAGAACAAGTACCAGATCGTCAGCTTGGAATTCACAAAGATACAATAACTATTAAGACAGAAAGATGCTCTATTTGAGATATTAGAGCAACATTATATAGAAAGTCAAGATGAACGGAGAAGCTTGCTCTCTCCTTTCACTTGGCATAGGATCATTGACCCGACAACAGATGAAGGGGCTCGATCAAAGAAGAGAAAATGAAGTCGGTAACCAGCATCTCAACCTTTGTCAGGAAATCCCTAGAATTCATAGTCCTAGATTTCCTCCCTGCACTTTGTAAAATAATGTACTTTTCCCTGTAAGATATTATATTCCTTTGAATTCAATAAAAGGTTCCATCGCAATATGATATTTGCAATATAATTGTTAAAAGTTATTTTGAAAACAAAACAAAAAGGGCATTGATGGGCGATTCGCAAGTGCACGAACAACATCAGAGTAATATAAAAGATTATTATCCCACAGATGCCAAACGGCAATCTATCGTTTGCTAGTGTTACGGTGTTCATCTAAGGTAAGCCAAATAAAAGGTTGAGTTGTGCGAAATAAAAGTAAAGTGCAGAAATAAATTCAATAATAAAACAACAGGCATAGATGCAATTCACATAGCTACGTAGTATTCCAAATGTATATAAATAGAATGCCTTATAGGGTAATGTTTTCTACTTATGAAAAGAACTAATTTAACGGGAACTATCACTTTCGTGTAATCAGAACCGAGTTTATCCCTAATCAATCCCTCTTATTGTCACTTATAAAAAGGCGCGTATTGCGTTAGAATTAATAAAACTATTTTTAAGAAATATAGTTTCTTAACTTAGTTGAAAAGTATTTTGAACTGGAATTCCTAACAAAAAAGGGTTCTTGGGAACCGGACCTTAAATCCATAAACGCGTCCGAAAACAGTTTTGAAATCGGTTTTCTTAAACATTAAAGATTCCTAGTTAACTGAGCCAAGCGCTTTCGCTTCCTTGGATCGGTTAAAACAAACCAAATTTATCTAAAGGTTGGACGGCTTTCGATCTTACCCAATAGATTTTAAGTATAGAAAATATGTGTTAAAAGCCAAAATAACCCCTAAGTAATTCTATCGACAGCCGTATGGAATACTATTATAACTACAATCCTTGCATCCTAGCCTTTAAGATTTAGCCGGACATGGTAAAGTAAATAAACATAGTAAATAAATGCAAGTAAATAAAGTGCAAGGAAATAAATAAAGTGCGATAAAGGGTGCAATAAATAAACGGTGCGGGAAATAAACAGCGCGATAAATAAAAGCGGATAAATAAAAGGGCGATAAATAGACAGAAACCTGCTCTAAACGAGAGGCTTTAAAATCTTGTACAACTGGAAGTAAATGACAAGAATAAAATGGCGGCAGGATTAACTTCTACCCAAGTGCTCCAAACTCGATTAAACAGTGTGATAACCCCTCGATGTGAGAAGTTTATCACTTTAGAATAAGTGAAATTTATGGCTTGAGTTCTGTAACTAAGCTTGGATGATTAGAAATGAAACATAACTCTTCTATTTGTAGTGGTAGGAAAGTACAGGTAAGGACAAGAATGCCCCCCAACTCCTTTTGGGAGGGAAACGAGTTTGTGAAGGTGGCGCCCGCCACATGATATAGGGTGGAAAGGAGTGGGAGACGTGGCAGTTGTCAGCAGTTGTCTTCTATCCAATGTGTGGCATCTCCTATGGCGCCCGCCATGGTGGAAGCCATGTGTACAATTCCTCAGAATGTAGGTCTTTTAGCTCGTTTTTCTTCATTTCTTCTCGAGTAGCTTTGAAAATACAAAAAACTGAAAAAAGAAACAAAACAAAGGCATAATACAAGAAAACGGAAATAAAATCCTAAATAACGTGTGCAAATCGAGTCAAATAAACAATATATTTTAAGTCTATCAAATTCTCCCACACTAAAACCTTTGCTTGTCCTCAAACAAAACATCATGACAGAAAACAAGGTGACATCCATAAATGATCTGGGCAAAAAGGTCTTATAAGTTCAAGCTGGGATGAAGCGATAGGTGATAACTTAGTAAACCATGGGTATCGAAATGACACTTCTCCGTAAAAACGAACATAAGTTTTGTTCTTACACAAATCAATCCATACTACCCTACTGTGCCTAGGCGTAGTTCCAAATCTCCTTTTGAGTCCTTTTCATTCTGGTGCAATCACATTAAACCCGTTATCCGTACGAAATCATGGTGAAGTGACTGGTTAGTGTTTATGATCTTAAGCGTGGGGTTCTGGTACACAAGGTGGTGTAACCCCTTTTATTGGCCCACTTGTAGCTGTGGGGGATCGGATCGTAATCCTCCCTACCGAGTTCAGTACCAGATACCTCTGAACCAACTGACAATGGGAAGATATTTTTTTTTGTTTTGTCTTTATCATTTTTTTTCATTTTTTTCGAAATTACAACTTTTTGGGTTAAATGACATTGTGATGGTTACCTATACCTGAGTTGTAATTATTTTATTTTATCACACCAATCATTCACTTATTTTCATCCATCCTTCACTTAGATAACGCTTTGGCCGGAGGTGGTTGCTAGGATAAACTACTAAGGACTTACTATGGACATTCTATTAAGACCATGGTATGCAGAGTATCGAGGTTGATTTCTGCATTTGCGAAGCATAAGGTGTTATAGTGATACCGATGTCTTAAAGAGAATTTTCCAAATCATCCGCATCCTAACTAGAACTTGCCTCAAAGCCCAAAAAATTTTCAGGATGGTACACTATTTGTCAATAAAATTTTTGGTGGGGCAAAGTAATGAGAGTATAGGGTATACTCCGGTATGACTCGTTAAGCACAAGTATGTTCTAAAAACGAAAAGAAAAATAAGAAGGGAAATAAACTAAAAAGCTATAAATGAAATAAAAAAGCGGGAAAATAAATAAAGTCTTCTCCCACAGTTAAATTGAACATTGTCGCCAATGTTTCAAAATAAGCAAGGGACGAGGTACCTGAAGTGGCCTAAGGCATGCTGCCAGTGATGTCGCCAGGATAGAAGTCGTAGAAGAAAGAAAATAACTATATAATTATTGTTGAATGGTGGTGAGCAAGTTGTCGCGCCTCTCCTCTCTGGCTAATTGTTCTCGCTACATCTGCTCAGTTATATAAAAACCAAGAGCGGTACCTGCAGAATGCTAAGAGGAAGATGGTGCAGTGTGTGTCTGTGGTACATGGTGAGGCGGCATAGGATGATTGGGAGATTGCTCTCTCTGGGCATACTCGTCATCAGTATCATCGCTGTCACAAACAGGAATATTTGAGGGTACTGGACCTGTGTTGCACCCCAAAATTTGACCAACACTTCTTTACCTAGCTTGTGTTTCATTTCATTCACATTAGCATTAGCATTTGCATTTCATTGACATGTATGCAGGAGATCAAGAGGTATGAGTACCAATCAAGAGCTACACAAGACTATGAAGCTAGCCAAGAAGATTATTCAAGTGGTCAAAGGTTGAGATCTTTGTCAGAGAAGTTAGAAGATCCACGGAGAGAGTGGTTGAAACCAAGAGTGTGTGCCTCCTAACTTGAGTGTTGTGGAAAGACCTCAGATGATTCTGAAGACATGAATGTACACTTGAAGCCTTGAGAGAGCTTATGAGATGTCTTGAAAGCCATCATGAAGCCTAGACAGGTCATTGTGCAAGATTAAGAAGACTCAGCCATGAGTGGTGCAATTAGGGTTGACTGGGTCAACCCTAGGTCAACTGATGATTTGAACAAGGTTGAGACCTAATTCAAAGGCCATGTGATCATGGAGTGATACATTGAGATGTTATAAGGATGATTCCAAGGTCAACTCATCATGATTGGAGAGTTTGAGAAGTTTCAGGCTAGGGTTTCTAAGGCTTGATAGTGTAAAATCCCCTAGTTTGATCCCTATCTTCAAGGTAGTTTAGCTCAAGATGTGATTGTCATCTAATCTTACCCCCAACATGAATGTTGTAGAACTTTTTCTTAGCTTTAATTTGAGTACTATAAGTCCTTGATAGGATTTGTAGAACTCAGGTTATGACTTTGACAAGTTACAGGTCATCTGAGGTATGTGAATCTGGGGCCTTGAAAGTCACCCCACTTGCATCAAACGTTTACCTAAGAAGGATGATTCCTATGAACTTTTGGTCAACATGAATGTTGTTCCTCATCTTCTTAGCTTTCTAGAGAGTACTAGAAGTCCTTGATAGGATTTGTAGAACTCAAGTTATGGCTTTGACAAGTCAAGGGCATTTTGGTCATTTGGAGATTACAGGTCATTTCAAGCATAAGGCCATAACTCCTATTTCCAAGCTTCAAATGGAAAAATCTTCAACATTAAACTTGTTCAAAATGATGTTTTAAGGCTAGTAAGGAGGTCATGAGATGTTGAAAATGCTTGTAGCTCAAAGTTGCAAAAATGACCTAAAATAAGGGCCTAAGTTAAATAAACCAAAGTTGGAAATTGATATTTTCAACCTACACATCCAAACCATGGCATGTAATATATCATTTTGACTCTAGAAAACATTTTAAGAACATTGGTTTAGCCACATTTTTGAGTTGAGATTCAATTTGTGGACTTGCTTTGAAAAGTGGTTACTTGCATATTAAGCAACATGTGCAAAACATAGAATCAAGGCATAACCAAGGGCTTTTGCAAGCTAAACTCTTCCAAAATGTCACTAGGGGAGAAATTGAAAGAGAATAGGATGGTTTTCAAGCTGCAAAACAGAATTGTACATGTCATGATATGTGATTAAAAATCTCATGACATGAGAAGTGGAAACTCTCATTGGAAGGATCTAGAGGGTTCTAGATCATCCAAACATCATCTATATAAGGAATAGAGTTGATCCATTGCAGAGGTTAGTGATCATTGAAGGAGAGAGCATAGGTTGAGATTGAAATTTCATAGCTTGCAAGTGCAATCGGTTTCACCAAATTCTTCATTCTCCACCCATTTTCTTGATTGATACTTCTTCCATGGATGTCAAGGAGTGGTTCCAGATCATTTTCAAGAAGAATTTGTGGCTGAATAGTGTATGAGCAAGTGAACTTCTCCACCTGCAACTCACCATCGGGTTCCAAGATTCAAGCACTTTCAACTGTTTCTTTTGCATACAGAAGCAAGGAGGAGGTTCATTGATCGTGTCTGCAAGATTGTAGAGCTTGAATTGGAGGTTTAGTGCATCTGTTCATCCAAGATTTTCAGGTTGGTAACTTTCTTCCTATAGCATGATTTAGGTAGAATTAAGGTGAATTAAGGTGTTAGATTCATTGTAGAATGGTGTAGGATGGATTTCAGATAGTTAATTGGAGAATTAGAGACAAAATAGGGGAATCACCATTTTCGGTTGAGAATTAGATATGGTGAATCTTGAGGTTTCAGAGGAAACTAAGGGTATGGTTGAATTTGTGGCAAGATTTGGGATGAGTTTCATGTTTTGACCACTTGCAATGGAGGCCTGTAGAGAGAACTAGGGTTGGGGATGGTGACCGGAGATCCACCGGTGGTGGCCGGAGCTGGGCGCGAAGTTGCAGAGGTTTGAATGGAGAAGATGACTCTGGGACCGTTAGATGATGGTTGGACTTTGACTGAGGAAGCAATCCAATGGCCACGTTCTAATCTCAGCTTGTGAAGGAGTTCTGAAGGAAACGCTGCGTTTCATTTATTTGTTGTGCTGGGCTTAGTGAACTAAGTGTTATTCACACCCCCTAATGGCCCAACCCAAACTTTGAACTGATTCTGATTACTATCCACACCGCGCGTGTTATTATTTTAATTTGATTTTCTTTTAATTTTCATTTTATTCATGGTTCTTGAAAAATTCATAATAAATTGAAAATTAATTCAATTAAACCCATTCTTTTTGCATTTTACTCATGATTGAGTCTAGTATTTTTTAGAGAAAAAATATTTTCATTTCATGTATTTTCCGATTTAATGGGAATTTTAGATTTTAATTGATATTAAAATGGTTATGTTTGATGCATAATTTTGTGTGATCATGTGGTGATGATTTTGAGCTTAATTTTTTTGTGTGTGATTAGGTTAGACATGTATGATCCCATAGTATTTTTCTCACATTTTTGTGATGAAAATAGGTGTGCTTTCTAGATTGATATTTAGATGCTTCCTTTTTAGGGTTTAGGTTTGATACCTTGTAATGTAGGATTTAGTTCTAGGTCCAATTTGATGATTTGATCTCTGGAATTAGTGTGGTAGAGTCATGATTGACATAGGTTCCCATAGTAATTTTTGTAGGATTTTACAATTGATTTTAGTATTTTAGTTAGGACTAACTTTAATACTAGGTTTTAGGTGATCCTAACTTACTAATTCAACTAGTTTAACTTCTTTAGTTCCCTTAGATTAGGGTTTGTGCTTGGTTTGCCTTTGGTTGAGATTGAAGACAAGTTGAAGACAAGAGGAAGTTGCTTGAAGTTGCTTGGAGCTTTGGATTTTCTTGTGCCTGAAGGTATCTGATGAAGATTAGGAGATAGGAACCATAGGGAGAGCCTTATAATTAGAATGATTTCTTTCACAAACATGGAAAGCATCTTGTGCTTCCATTCCTCCCAATGACTAAAAGTCCTTCTCAGATATTCACATCCCTCCTTTGGAAGGATGAGTGGCCTTATCTGGGAAGTAGAACTTTGAGGGAACCAGTCTCTCATAATGATGAACCCTTACAGGCTTCCTTTGGTTGTCAGTAAGTTGTTTATCATTTTCTCTCATCATGTTAAATCAATTGTTTTCTGGTTTGAGTATCTTGAAAGATGTTGGGCTTGAGTTTGAAGATGAGGACTTCATTGAAGAGTGTGGAAGAGGATGATTCCTTGAGCATTGCAATTGCAGCTGAAGCTTGAGAAGCTTGAAGATCAAGTTGATACTTGAAGACCCAATGGATATTGAGTGAAGAGCTGAGGCTTAGAAGATTGAAGGATGAAGTTGACACTACCATGTGATTAAAGACTACTCTGAGAAGCTGAGGCTTGTAGGAGAAGAAGACCAAGTTGAGACTGGTAAAGCAAAGAGATCTGAAGCTTGAGAACTAAGTTGATACTTATGAAGAGGATTCAATTGAGATTGAGTGTGGAGCTGAGGCTTGAGGAATAAAAGATGAGTTGATATTTGCATTGATGCTTGGAGAACCTGAAGGAGTCAAGTTGATACTTGCAGTTGGAAGCAAAGCCTGAAGGTGGAATTGACTGAAGAGCTGAAGCATGGAGAAGAGAGATTAAGTTGATACTTGGGTTTGATGGATTGAAACCTTGGAGAAGCAAGTTGATACTTGTCATGAAGGATGATAGCCTTGAAAGGTGGTTGAAGTCTGAAGACTGGGTTGCTGTCAGAAGAGCTGAAGCTTGGAATTGAAAGAGGGGGTTGATCTTCTTTCTTCCTTGTCTGTTTTCTTTTCTGTGTTGATGTGCCTTGTTTGACTTGCTTGATGCATTAGAATAAGTCCATGACTAGACTGACTTTAATCTAGGAGCATGATTGCACTAGAGGTTGAGTTGCTCCTTCTGCTTGTATTGTTACTGTATGGCTTTGCTTGCGGGTATTCGGTAGAGCCCGGCTCCCTTGCCCATGTGGTTTATTTTGATTGACAGCATTTCATTTTCTTCTGTATGATTACAGTCCCTTATATTTTGCTTGATAGCATGTTATCTTTTCTGCATGATTACTGTTATTCATTCTGGCTTGAGGTTGAGATGAGCTTGTGGAGGCTGCTGCCCCACACACATTTCCTCCCTCACTTGCATTGCATGCATTTTACAGTCGTTATCTATTTACTGTTTAAGCTGATGCTTTATCTGTTTCTGTGTATCATTGACATGATCCCTTAGGAATCTCACTTCCTTTGATAAGGAAGTGATGATAGAACTTTAGGTTGAAACCTATGCATGATAACTTCTAGGAGTTCCCTGTTTCAAACCTCAACCATAGGATGAATCCTTGGCATGACAACATTAGGACTTGATAATCTCCCCTTAGTTGAGCCTGTTCTCTTCTCATCTCAAAACAGCTTAAGATACAGTAATCATGAATGATTTCTTTCGTACGTTACGAGCCTTAAGCTATCTGAGAAAGGATTGTTGGAGAGCTTCTTTTCTACAGTCTGGATGTTTAGTATGGCACCCTTTGGATGACATGCGACGCATTCACTCTCAGGTCATAGTCTCTAGTGCGATTGAAATTGCAAACACGATAAAAAACACTTCTTTCGTAAAAGACAGAAAACAAACTTCAAACCTTTTTGCCCCGTGGGCCCATAATTTAAAGGAGGCTTTTCTGAAGAAAAAAGTGTCGTTAAACTTCAGCGCCAACGCAAGCAGGCTTTGTCCCTAACTGCTGGAACTGCTATTTAACCCTACTCGATAAAACAGATGAATCTGAATCCCCGTAATTCGTATCATCCCGAACTACGTAAGCTCTGATCTCTCATACCTGTTGAGAGTACGTAGGCACAATACTGACGTATTGGCGAGTCACCTCCCCCGTAACCCGTAGTAGGTCGAACTACGTTGACTCTGATTTCTCGTTCTCTGATGAGAATACGTAGGCATAAAGCGCGACGCTTTGCCGAGTCATTTTCTTTTCTGTTCAAGCCAGCCTTGATAGGTAGATAGATGAACCAACTCGTTCAGTAAACACAACAAGCATGGATCCCGTCGAGTACGACGGACGTGAGGGGTGCTAATACCTTCCCCTTGCGTAACCGACTCCCGAACCCAGACAATGGTTGCGACGACCTTGTCTTATACCCTTTTCGTCAGGTTTTTCCGATCGTTTCCTTTCCCGTTCCGAGGGATAAATAACGAAAGGTGGCGACTCTTCTGTTTTGCCGGCACTTTATTTTCGCGGAAGCGACAACCTGTAATGGGTGGAGTACCTAATCGTAGGTCCAGTTCCTCTCGCTAGTCACATATGTGGGTCTAGTGCAAGGCAGAACGATAGATGGGATAGCCCTCCCATGGATCATAAGCTCAAAGCCCCCTTCCTTCCTGGCCTTGCACAATTTCATATCTTTTAAAAATTTCAAATTAATTGTGCAAGGAGGAAGGGGTTCTAAAGTGGCTATCTCAGCATCTAGGTGCAGAGCCTTTGCAATGGACGTGATAAGTCCTCTGAAGGCAATGATACCAGTGCCCTTGGTTGAGGCATTCATATGGGCAATCATGAACGAAACCTCATTAAATTTCCTATTTGTAAGGCACCCCTGCAAAAATAGTAACTCTTTTGCATTTAACTTGTTAGGATTCTCCTGGCCAAAGACAGTACAGGCTAGCATGTAGCGAAACATGCAGATGGCCGAGTTATGGATCCTGGAGGCAAGTATTCCTTCGAAAGATGTAATAGTAAAATTTGACAACCTGTGCCAAAAGGAAAATGCTTCCACAGGACACTCAGAATCTAGAGGTGCTTCACAAATAACACCCGCACCAAAAGGCAGTCCTAGCCTCTCTGGGAGTTCATCAGTACTAAAGGCGTACTCCACATTAAACATTCGGAACTGTGCGGTACCGACAGTAATAGCAGTGTCGGGTCTGACAACATAAATCAGGGAACTCAAGAATTCCCTGGTCAGCCTCTCAAAAGTAGGATCACGCTTGGCAAATATTTCATGCAGTCCTAGAGTGTCTAACAAGTGATAAACGCTATGGTAAATACCCAAAGAATAGACACAGTTATTATCCACGTATCGTGTTGATGCGATGTCCCGACTTTGCAATTTGTCGAGAATTTTCAATTGTCTTTCTTCGGGCTTCCCTTGGCGTAAGATGTAACCTTCGTACTCCATGGATGAACTCTTGAGATGGAAGATGATGGAAAATGGGTATTTTTTGGAGTTTTGTAAGAAATGGGTTTTTGATGGATTTTGTTGAGGGAAAGTGAAAATGGAAGTTGGAATGGTTAATGGGTTGGTGAGCGAAAGATGAAGTTGGGAACTTTTGGTGATTTGGGGGAGATTTTTGTGTAGCCAAAAATGGAGTTTTTGAGGTTTTGGATGCAAAAATGGTGGTTTTGTAACTTCTGCCTCGCATATAGTCCAGACCCATGGCGGGCGCCATGGACTATATGGTGGGCGTCATCCTTGTAAAAGGTGGTTGGGCCGGATTTGTGTGCTTTGCTTGGGCTTTGGTGTTTCTTCTTGATTTTTAGGGGTGTGCTGCAGTAGAATTTACCTGTCCTGGCACACTAATTTTCTCTGTAAATATATATTTTTTCTTTTTCCATATTTCGACATAAAAAATCAGAAAACATAAAAATTATAATTAAAAATAGATTGCGTGAAATACTAATTGCCAAAAAGACTATATATAGATATAAACGGTAAAATGTCATGAAATAAAAACGTAAGCAAATGCGATAAGTCTGTAAATGAAAGTAAAAACGGAGCAAATAATAAAAAGAAGTAATGAAATAGTGTCATCACGGAACTGGCTGCTCGTCTGACTGATCGGGATGACGGAGTGAGTGGAGCTCTCTGTGCAGATCCGATATCTGAACCTGTAAGGTGAGATCGGCTACTGTCTGTTGGAGTCGCACTATCTCTATGCGCAATGCTGCTATCTGGGTGTGCAAGTCGGTACTTTGCAATGCATGCTTATTAGAATACACTGTCGTCCTTGGAGATGGTGGTGAAGGATGGTATTCCACTGAGGGCGGTGTGCGTGGCTCATCGATCGTCTCTCCATAGCTTTCTAATTTGTAACTCCAATTTGAAGGATCGTGTACACTGGTCACAACTGGGTCAGGTAATGTAAAATAATGGACAGTCTGGTAGTCAGTCAGAAGTATGAAAGAATCAGGCTGAAAAGATTATCTCCTGATCAGCCCTCTGTCCAAAATGAAGTCAATGTCCAACAGGGTGTATCCATAATACGGAGTCAGATGCAGTAATTGGCTGGTGAGTCCTAATGCAGTGGCTATATGAGTGACTGTGCCTCCCACATGAATAACTCCTTCGGAGGATCTAGCTGTACCCTCAAGATTATGCAGCAAGAAGTTTCCACATGCCACTAGGTGTAACCTATTTGCACAGAATAGGAAGAATATCTCTTCCTCACTAACATGCATGTCGGAGTCCTCCTTTCCAAGAAAGGTGTGAGCCAGGGTCATCTGAAAATATCTCATAGCTGGGTTGTGGATGACCGGAGATAGCTGAGTCGATGGGTCTAGGCTTTCTCCGCCCGTAATCTCTCTCCAAAACTAGTCGATGTCTCTACTCATAAAATAGCCCATCGGGAGGTCAGGAATAGAATCCACGGTGGTCGAAAATCCGTGTAGGTCGTCGAATCCCTTGTGGGTGAATGCATACTCTTTCCCAAAAATTCTAAATGTGGCTAGTCTATCCTGATCAGCGTATGACTCATGGTGGAATGAGCTGAGAAATTCCAATGTAAGGTGCTTGTAGCTCTGGTTCACCTGGTCAGCATATTCGCCCCAATGAAGTTGATGACAGAGGAATCGTACACTGAGTTCGATCCCTAGAGCCTCCATGCAGGCTTGATCTGGATACCGGGTTGGTGCCATAGGACGCTTTTGAAGAATTGAATACCTCTCTCTCTGCTTGCCGTCCCTGAAGGCGACGTGCATGTCATCATGTTGCTGCATCTTGAAAAATAAAACTCAGAGAACAGAACCTGAAAGCACAATCATCATAAACCGTTAGTTGACACCTAAAAGAAAACAAAATAAAATGAAATAAAAATAAAATAAAATAAAAGATAAAGGAAAATAAATAAAACTGTGGGTTGCCTCCCAGGAAGCGCTTGTTTAACGTTGTTAGCTAGATGAATATAACCTATATGTCTGAGTAGGCAATGATGGATCAATCAAGGTATGGCTGGAGTAATCGTCGGGAATGTCCCCTCCTTCGTAGAATTTTAATCTATGCCCGTTTACAACAAATGGGCTACATGATTGGTTCTAGATCTCGACTGCTCCTGACTGTAGAACTTTAGTAACTGTAAAGGGACCTGTCCACCTTGAACGAAGCTTGCCAGGAAAGAGTCGTAATCTAGAGTTGAACAAGAGAGCAGGGTCTCCTATATGAAAATATTTCTTTACAATCTTCTTATCGTGCCAGGCCTTAGTTCTTTCTTTATATATAATGGTGTTCTCGTAGGCGAATTGGCGGAGTTCTTCTAGTTTATGTATATCAAGGACGCGGTTTTGTCCAACAGTCAAATAGTCAAAGTTTAGGGTTTTTATAGCCCAATAGGCCTTGTGTTCTAATTCAAAGGGTAAATGACATGATTTTCCATAGACTAGTTGGTAAGGAGTTATTCCAATAGGGGTTTTGAAGGCGGTTTTATAGGCCCATAGCGCATCTTGCAGCTTTTCAGACCAATCTTTTCTTGATATAGAAACTGTTTTTTCTAAGATTTGTTTGATTTCTCTATTGGATACTTCTACTTGGCCACTAGTCTGTGGGTGATAAGGTATCGCTATCCTATGCTTAACTCCATATTTTCTTAAAAGTTTTTCAAGGATTCTTGATATAAATATGATCCATCGTTGCTAATACCAAGACGAGGGGTTCCGAATCTAGGGAATATGTAATTCTTAAATAGCTTAAAGGCTACACGTGTGTTTTTGGTGGGAGAGGCTATCGCCTCGATCCATTTAGACACGTAATCAACTGCAACTAAGATGTATTTGTTTCCTAAGGAAGATGGAAATGGACCTATAAAGTCTATGCCCCAAACATCAAAGAGTTCCACCTCTTGAATGTTTCTTAAAGGAATTTCGTCACGTCTTGAGATGTTTCCAGTGCGCTGGCACCGGTCGCATTTGACTATATAGGTGTGCATATCACGCCACATTGTTGACTAAAACAGGCCTGCTCTAAGAATCTTGGTGTGAGTTTTTGATGTGCTAGAGTGTCCTCCATAAGGTGCAGAGTGGCAGTGTTCTATTATCTTTCTTACTTCTTCTTCTGGGACGCAACGACAGAAAATACCGTTTGTGCCTCTTTTAAAAAGGAGTGGTTCGTCCACATAGAAGTGTCTTACATCGTTAAAGAACTTATTTCTCTGCTGGTAATTAAAATCAGGGGGTATGCTATTGGCGGTGTCGCATCGCTGTGAAGAGGGGCTGGCAAGGACAGAAGAGTCGCCACCGTTCATTATTTATCCCAAAGGAGGGAAAGGAAACGATCAGAGAAAACCTAACGAAAAAGGGAAAAGACGGGTCATCGCAACCATATCTTGGGTTTGAGAGTCGGTTACGCAAGGGGAAGGTATTAGCACCCTTCACTGTTGTACCCCAAAATTTGACTAACCGGTTCTCGTACTTGGTTTGTGTTTCTCCTCATTTTTTAATATCATAGCATTTGTTTTTAAGGCAGGGGATCGAGGTTTTCCTGTGGCATTTATTTTTGAGGAGCGGTGTATTTTTTTTTTTTGCAGGCATTCTCAGATCAGGTGGCAACATTCAGGCTACATTAAGTATTCTCACAGTTAAAGTATTCAAGAGCAAGTGTCAGAGGCTGAACAGGGCTTAAAACGATTGAAAACGGGAAAATGTGCATATTTCCCACCTAAAGCGCCAAAATTCAAATTTTGAAACAGTTAATCGATTAACCAAATGGTTAACCGATTAACCAAGTAAAAATCAGGCCAAATTTGAGGATTTGAAGGTGTTAATCGGTTAACCCATATGGTTAATCAATTAACCAATGCAGATTTTTCCTATGTATGTGATTTTTAAAGTGAAGCCACTTTGGGGTCCAATTTTGATCACTTGTGAGTTGATTTTACACCAAGGAAAGGATCTAGAACCATTTTGAATTAAGATTAACATTCAAATTAATTTCAAATTCCCTCCAAAATTTCCACTCCTCACTCAAAAGCAATTTCCACAAACCACATTCCAAGCCTCATTTGGATCCAAGCCTAAGGGGTATTTAATTGATTTACTCCAAACCTCACACATCTAATCCTCATAATTTCATTCTCACTTTAGAATTCACTCTCATTTTCCCTCAATTTTCTCTCAATTTCTCCATTTCCAAAATTTCACTAAAATCTCTTCTCACATTGAATTCATTAATTCTCCATTGGAATCATTGAGTTCTAGAGCTCAAACCTTCATTCATCATCTTCATTGAATCAATTTCTCCATCCAACTTTCGTGCAAACTTGGATCTGAATTTTGAAGTGGATTTAGAAGTGATTATTTGGATCATTTTGGCTTAATCTTGGTGGATCTCCATTGCTACTACAAGAATTGATTTGGATCTTGAAGGAATTCCAAATTTCTTGCTTGGATCTACACATTTAAGGTAAATCAACATTAACCGAAGCAATTCTTCGCTTTGTAGGTTAGAAATTCTATATCTGATTCTGCTTATTTCAACTTATTTGCATAATCATGTTGGTTTTCATTTTTGATTGATTTGGTTGATTCTTGATCCATGTGAATTATGATCTTGATGTTTAAATGTGTTTGCATATTGATTGAGTCATTGATTTCTGGTTTAATTTCGTGCACAATTGATTACAAGATCATGTGGATGATTGCTTAAGTGATAAGTTGCTGAAAAGTGCTTATTGACTGTTGTTTTCTGCTGTTGGGACAGTGTTAATCGGTTAACTAATTGGTTAATCGATTAACCAACTCAAATATTCAAATTTTCAAGCATTTTTTAATGGTTAATCGATTAACCCCTGGTGTTAATCGATTAACACTGTGCCAGCAGGCCTGTTTGCTGTTTTTCATGGTTGTTCGGTATCGTTTCACTTTGAATCTTCATAGATCAATATGATGCATTAGGAGTGAGATGTTTTGATATATGTCACTGTTCTTGATTGTTTAATCATGATTCTTTGACACGCGTTGTCCGTTTTCCACTTGAGCGCATAGTTTCGTAGTTGTGGTTCAAAGTGATGAGTGTTTGTTTGCTTGCCTTCTTGCATTTCCTTTTGTGTGTGCATTCTTTCTTCTTTCTCTTTTGCATCCTCTCATATGCATGCTTGAGGTCGAGATGTGATTGTGGAGGCTACTTCCCCACACTTTGTTCCTCCCTCACTATCATTCTAATTGTGCATTACATGTTTGCATACTTGCATTTTCTTATGCTTCCTTCTTCTTCTTTCTTCTTTTCCATGTTCCCTTAGGACCTCTAATCTCTTGAGATTATGATAGACCTTAGGCTTGAACCCATGCATGATAACATTAGGTAGCATTCCTTTTACCTCAATTATAGGATCATTTTGCATGACAATTTTTAGGTTTGAGCTAGTCTCCCTTTAGTGTGTCCTTTCTCTTCTCATCTTCAAATCCTTTCAAAACACTTAATAAAGGCTAATGAATGTTGTGCGTTACGAGCCTTAAGTACTTGGGGAATGGTGATTGGGGGCTTCCTCTCAATGGCCTAGATTGTTTAGTGTACACCTTTTGGGTGATATGCGACGCATTCGCTCCAAGGTCATAGTCTTTAGTGCAACGTGTGTTACAAATCAAACTCAAAACACTTCTTCTCTAAAAAACACAAAAATAATTCCAAACCTTTTTTATCCTTTGGGATCTTAATAAAGGAAAAACTTTTTCGTAAAAGAGAGTTTTCTTAACTCTTGGTTCTACCGCAAACAGGTAACGCCTAAGTCTCCAATGGTCAAGTTGCATACACCTAACTGCTAGAACTAATTTTTAACCCTACTCGGGTAAAACATTTTGAACCAACCGGTGTTCTTGTTAGCCCAAACTCTGTTTGCTCTGATTTCTCATACCATATGAGAATACGTAGGCACGAGATGGCGATGTCTCAACGAGCAACCTTTCCCCACCTTTCACTCGTACTTAGCCGAACTACGTTGACTCTGACTTTCCCATTGCACAAGGGAATACATAGGCACAGAGTGGTGATGCTCTGCCAAGTCACTTTTCTTTTCTTTTTTCCCTGAGACCTATAGCTAGATAGTAAACACCCTTTTAGATAGACAACAAAGTGTGGATCCCGTCTAGTTAGACGGACGTGAGGGGTGCTAATAACTTCCCCTTGCGTAACCGACTCCCAAACTCGAGACATGGTTGCGATGACCTGTCTTTTCCCATTTTCGTTAGGTTTTCTCTGATCGTTTCCTTTCCCTCTTTGGGATAAATAACGAATGGTGGTGACTCTTCTGTCATTGTCGGCACCTTTTTCGCAGTAGCGACACTCACGTTCATTGTAATCGACGAGATCCACGCTTGTTATCTATCTAAAAGGGTGTTTGAACTATCTAGCTACAGGCTCAGGGACAAAAGAAAAGAAAAGAGACTCGATAGAGAATTGCCGCTCCATGCCTACGTATTCCCTCGTGCAATGGGAAAGTCAGAGTCAATGTAGTTCGAAAAACTATGGGTGAAGGGGGGAAGGTTACTCGCCAAGACATCGCCATCTTAAGCCTACGTATCCTCGTCTGGTACGAGAAATCAGAGCAAACATAGTTCGGGCCAACGAGAACACCGGTTGGTTCAAATGTTTTAGGCTCGAGTAGGGTTAAAACTTAGTTCTAGCAGTTAGGTGTATGCATCTCGACCATTGGAGACTTAGGCGTTACCTATTTGCGGTAGAACCAAGAGTTAACAAAACTCTCTTTATGAAAAAGGTTTTCCAAATTAAGATCCCGAAGGATAAAAAGATTTGAAACTTGTTTTTGTGTTTTTGAGAGAAGAAGTGAGTTGAGTTATGATTTGAAACTCATGTTGCACTAAAGACTATGACCTAGGAGCTAATGCGTCGCATATCGTCCAAAAGACATACGCTAAACACTCTAGAAAATTGAGAGGAGGCCCCCCAATCATCATTCCTCAAGTACTTAAGGCTTGTAGCGTACAACAAAAATTAGTATTTATTAGATGATTTGAGGATGTTTGATGATGAGAAGACACTCTAAAGGGAGACTAAGACTTAACCTAATTCTCTCATACAAAGTGCACCTAGGATTGGGATAAAAGGGAATGCTACCTAATGTTATCATGCATGGGTTCAAGCCTAAGGTCAATCATAATCAATCTTGAACATGAGAGATTAGAGGTCCTAAGGGAACATGGCAAAGAAGAAAGAAGAAGGAAGCAAAAGATAGAAAAAGTATGCAAACATGTAATGCACAAATAGAATGAAAGTGGGGGAGGAACAAAGTATGGGGCAGTAGCCTCCCGAAGCACATCTCAACCTCAAGCATGCATATGAGAAGATGCAAAAGGTTGCAAGCAAATAAAATAATGCACACACACAAACAAGAACGCAAACAAGAATGAGATGAAATGGGAGAAATGAACTTCCTACAACCATTTGTCATCAATCACCATGCCCAAAGGCAAACCAAAAGATAGGGAAGAAGCCATGATTAAATGGGAGAATGGGAGGCAATGTGAGGACAGAAAGGAACTCAAATGGGCAAATAAACCATAAGCAACACCATAATCATGCAAGAAAACACAAGAGGAGTCCTCTAAGAGGTTCTTGCAAACCGGACCTTAAATCCATAAACGCGTCCAAAAACAGTTTTAAAATCGGTTTTCTTAAACATTAAAGATTCCTAATTAACTGAGCCAAGCGCTTTCGCTTCCTTGGATCAGTTAAAACTAACCAAATTTATCTAAAGGTTGGACGACTTCCAATCTTACCCAACAGATTTTAAGTACAGAAAATAAGTGTTAAAAGCCAAAATAACCCCTAAGAAATTCTATCGACAGCCGTATGGAATACTATTATAACTACAATCCTTGCATCCTAGGATTTAAGATTTAGCCAGTCATGGTAAATTAAATAAACATGGTAAATAAATGCGAGTAAATAAAGTGCAAGGAAATAAATAAAGTGCGATAAAGGGTGCGATAAATAAACGCTGCAAGAAATAAACAACGCGATAAATAAAAGCGGATAAATAAAAGGGCGATAAACAGACAAAAACCTGCTCTAAACAAGAGGCTTTAAAATCTTGTACAGCTGGAAGTAAATGAAAGAAATAAAATGGCGGCAGGATTAACTTCTACCCAAGTGCTCCAAACTCGATTACAGACTCGATTAAACAGTTTGATAACCCCTCGATGTGAGTAGTTTATCACTTTAGAATAGGTGAAATTTATGGCTTGAGTTCTGTAACTAAGCTTGGATGACTAGAAGTGAAACAGAACTCCTCTATTTATAGTGGTAGGAAATTATAGGTAATGATAAGAATTCCCCCCAACTCCTTTTGGGAGGGAAACGAGTTTGTGAAGGTGGCGCCCGCCACATGAACTAAGGTGGAAAGGAGTGGGAGACGTGGCAGTTGTCAGCAATTGTCTTCTATCCAATGTGTGGCATCTTCTATGACGCCCGCCATGGTGGAAGCCATGTGTACAATTCCTTAGAATGTAGGTCTTTTACCTTGTTTTTCTTCATTTCTTCTCAAGTAGCTTTGAAAATACAAAAACCTGAAAAAGAAACAAAACAAAGGCATAATACAAGAAAACAAAAATAAAATCCTAAATAACGTGCACAAATCAAGTCAAATAAACAGTATATTTTAGGTCCATTAGACATTCTCATTTCTCTGCATATCATTCATCATTCTTGCACTACACATCTTTGTCATAGAGTCTCACACATGTGTCGCACTTTAGAGTCAAATTGTCTCATTCATACAATACTCGGACCAATCGCCAGAAGAAAATGGACGGTCTTGAGGAAGAGAATAGAGAGTTGATAGAGGAGGTTACTGTTATTAATCAAGTTATGGAGAGACTCAACGACATGATTGAATCCCTGGCAGCAGCTCAGGATCAACCAGCTCAAATATCGATAATCTCAGAAATTGTGTCTGCACTAATATTTGAGGTACCCACCAGTCTTCCTCAGTACAATATGCCTAAAGGTTTTCTCAATATAATAGACCCTATTCATCGCTACACCAATTTCCAGAAGACTCAAAACCTCTAAAATATTCAAACTCATCCTTTAAGTCTCCTCTGATCCTCAACAAAGCTTGACTTCCACCTTAAATCCCCAGCAAGGGTCAGGTTATAATCAATAAATCCCCAAAAGAATCAAAGCCTTTATTGTAGCTCAATAGATCCAACTCTCTAATCTCCAGAAAGAGTCAATTTCTCTTTTGATTTCTCAGAGTAGTTGGAACCTGTGCTTGGATTTAATTTTCCTCAACAAGAGTCACTCTCCACTTAAATTCCCTCAACCTCCTCTTAGGCTTCATATAAGGATTTTCCCCAATCAGCCTCAATCTTGGGCTTTGTACAAGATAGATATAATACTCCCTTAGTTGAGTTAGTTTTTAATCCTGTTTTTAGCTTCAACCTTGGGTTTTTATCAAGGCACAAAACTCAACATCCCCAAAGACGAGACTCTGAGTCCTCTCTGTAAGAGGATATTTCCTTTATACATCATATTTCAAAAGAAACAAGTAAACCCTTTTCCATATAATTGATGTAAGTGGCACACTTATTGATTCAAAGTCCAAGCTGGAGTCCCTCCGTTATCATGGACAAAGTTCTCTTTCATCTAAGTGATGTAAGTGGCAAGCCTCTAGATCACAGCCAAGCCAATGTCCCTCTCTTAGCATGCAATGATTCATACAGGAAAAAGTGGTGTTCCTATACACTAAGTTAAAGCTTCTTCCTTCATGACATTTCAACTCTCTTATAAAGGAAGATGTGGCATTGCTGGATTCCACATATCCTAGTTAAAGCAACATCCCTTATAAACAAAACCTCAGTAATTGTGATGAATAGGTGAGATATCTCCCTTTAAAGATGAAAAATTCTCTCTCAAATACTCCTTTAGCTTCCTTTATAAACGAACACTCTGATTTCTTAGTTTCCTTTTTTGAGAATACATAAGCGTAAGATTGCAAAATCTTAGTGAGCGCACTATTCAAAAACCTTAGGTCTAGATACCTTTCCAAACACAATAGAAAATCGTAAAACGACAAAAACATCTCCTCAACCTCCCAAAGGAGAAACTTTCCCCACCTAACAGCAAATAGACTCAAGAAAGCAATTTAAGTAGTAGAAACAGATGTAATCAAGGTTCCTATAGATTACTATAGATACTCTGTGTAACGCCCGATTATTTTAAATTAAATTACTTATGAATGGTTGGTCGTACCCGCCGTATTGTAGTAGTAGTCGGGCGTATCGGGTAAAATTCTTTTAGTCGGGATATTTTACCGTTAGTGCGAAACTAAATAAAAGGAACGAGAAAAATAATAATAGTTGATTTTTATGAACAACTATCTATGTGGGCCAAATATTAGTGATTAAAAAAGTAAAAGGTGGGGTACTAATAGTAAGCCCAAAATTAATAATAATAATAATAATAATAATATAATAAAATAATTTAACTACTAGTAACCTAAGGGGGAGAAAAACTAGTAACAGTGGAAACATAAACCAAAAGGAAAAGAACGTGGCCGTGGAGAAATTAAGAACAGAGGAATTAACCTCCGAAGAGAATTCAAGGTAGTTGCAGAAGAGTCACTAGAGAGAAAAACCGGAACCGGGAGTTTAGTGTTGTCCTAAATCTAAAGGTAAGGGTGGGGTTCAATTCTATAACTATGGGTATGATCAATTTCAGGACGAGAATTGAATCATGGGGTTAATTTCTGCGAGTTGATAATATTAGGGATAATGCTTGTCGGTGCCTGAATTAGTGTTTTACGTCATTAATTCTGTGTAATTATTTGGAAACGGTGCCGACACGCGCTAATCTTTACTTGTTGATGGAATGTTGTTATTATGGTCTTACTTAATTTGATATGAAAATTGTGGTTATATGATGCGTATGAAATTACGATGTTTCGGTTATGGACAATTTGGTTGTAGGCTTAATGCCTTGTTGCGTAGTTGTTGTGGTTATGTTGTAGTCCATAATAGATGCATGCCATAGCATATCATCCTTGGTTGTGCCTGTATTGGCGTTGGTTGTGCCTGTATTGGCAACCTATAATGGAAAATAAATTGGTTGTGGAGTGCTGCTCCAAATTGGTACCACATGAATATGCATAGTTGAGTCGCATAGTGTCGCGTCATTATGTGTTTGCAAGTGATGATGAGTTGCTGAATTTTCTTGTTAATTGTGGTGGTTACGAATGATGAATTCCCTGGTAGTTGTTGTCGATAATATTTGGAAAACTGCGAGAATTATTAATGCTGTGATATGATCCTGGCATGAATTTTATCATGCCTTATGTTATCTTGTTGAGATCTCACCCTTTACGTTGTATGTTACCCCCCACTGGTGGTAATTTGCAGGTAACCCGGAATAAAGTGTCGCTTTTCGTTTAAGGTGTCGTGGGTCACTCTGATACGTAGCACTCTTGGGGGGATGAACGATTAATTTTATTGCTTTAGTCGATTTTCTTTGTTGCTGAATTTCATTAAGTACTTTTCTTTAAAATTGGTTGCTTCTGATAGTGCCAAATGTTGGTTGTACGCGCTAGACCGATGAATCGGTAGTGCTGATTTTTATGGTTGGAACTAGTTGTTTTAGTGCCTTTATGCAAAATTATTACTTGCTGAATTTTAATGGAGTTTAGATGCAAAAATAACAGGTTGTCTTATAGCTAAGATGCTAAGCAAGTTATTGTTGTCTGTTCATCCGAATCAGTGCTATGTATGTTGCTAACTGATCTACTGCAGGTGTGTTATCTGTCAAGTTGAATATGTGACATCTCTGATGCGCCCAGTTTTTGTGAGTGTGATGGTCGTCACCACTCCATGACGCTCGTCATGATCATCACGGTCATGACGGTTCCCTGACGATCGTCATGACCATCACGGTCGTGACAGTCCCGTTACGATCGTCACTTTGCCTTATTTCATGCACTCTGACTGTTGTTTTTCTCATTTATCTGTTGGGTTAGAATGGGGTGTTACACTCTGGGTGTTAATAGCTTCCCTTTGTATAACCAACCCCCGATTTAAGATCTCTCCGCATTTGTAAGAAAGACACTTGTGCGCAGGGTTAGTTTAAGATATCTTCCCCTTCCTTTTAAGCTTCATAGGATAAATATAGATATAAAAAATAGCACCATCGGCGGTAGTGGTCGCGCCACAAAAATCGACGCTACAAATACCATGCAAAGAAAAAGGGATAATTTTATGCCAACCTTTGTAGGTTACAACCATCTTCTACAGGATTCTCTTGATATTCTTATTTTCCGCTTCAACAGCCCCATTCATCTTGGGTCTGTAAGGTGAAGAATTGTGATGTTCAATCTTGACACTTTCACGGAGCTCTTTCATCATCTTGTTATTCAGATTTGAATTATTACAAGTAATAATCTTGCCTGGAATACCGTACTGACAAATAGTTTGATTCTTGATAAACTGGACCAATATCTACCAAAATAAAACAATGTCTGTTTGTAGCTTTGGGCTCAATCATGCCAATCATGTCAATTACCCACAGAGAAATGCCACGGAGATGAAATAACATTGACTAGAGTCAGAGGCACATGCACCTTGTTTTCATAAATCTGACATTTATGAAACTTCTTAACAAATTGTGAACAATCAGATTCCATTTTCAACCAAAAATAACCAGCTCTAAGCATCTTCTTAGCCATAGAATATCTGTTGGCATGAGTATCGAAGGACCTTTCATGAACCTCTTGCATTAACATGTCTGCTTCGTGTCTATCCACGAATCTGAGCAAGACCATGTCGTAATATATTTTGTATAACTCATCTCCATTGAGAAAGAATTTTTAAGACAACCTTTTTAAGGTCTTCTTACCTTTACTGGATGCCCTAGCTAGGTATTCTCTATTTTGGAGGAAGCATTTAATATCATGATACCACGATTTATCATCTCTTTCTTCTTCTGTTGTAAACACATTAGAAAGTTTATCCAGACGTCTGATAGTAATCTGAGGTGCCTCATTACGGAAATTTACCAAGCACATGGAGGACAAAATAGCTAAGGCATCTGCCATTCGATTCTCCTCTCGAGGGATATGATGGAACTTTACTTTTTTAAAGAAATGCAATAACCACCTATCATAATCTTTGTATGGAATCAAATCAGGATGACGAGTCTCCCATTCACCTTTGATCTGATTGATAACTAATGCTAAATCCCCAAAGACATCGAGGTTCTTAATTCTGATATTAATAACTTCTTTAATGCCAAGGATACATGCTTCATACTCTTCCATATTATTCATACAATCAAAATAAATCCTTGCAGTAAAAGGAATATGGGAACCATGAGGAGGGATTATAATTGTTCCAACTCCATGACCATATGCATTACAGGCTTCATCAAACACTAAACCCCATCGGGATCCTGGCTCTGGTCCTTCTTCATGCCTGGTTCATCATAATCTTTAGTTATGATGGCCATAACATCTTCATCAGGAAAGTCAAATTGGATGGGCTGATAATCTTCAATCGGTTGATGAGGCAAATGGTATGCCAACACACTTCCTTTAATGGCTTTCTGAGTATAATATTAAATATCATATCATAATAATAGCATCTTTCGACAGTCAATCCGTCCTATCAATGCAGAATTCTCAAAGATATACTTGATAGGATCCATTTTGAATATCAACCAAGTAGTGTGATTCAACGTATACTGCTGGAGACGTCGGGCAACCCATGCCAAAGCACAACAAGTTTTCTCAAGCAACAAATACCAGGATTCGAAATCTGTGAATTTCTTACTCAGGTAATAGATAGCATGGTCCTTTCTACCTGACTCATCCTGTTGTCTGAGGACACAACCCACCGGTCAATCTAAGATTTTTAAATACATAATCAGAGGCTTCCCTTCCACCGGAGGGATTAAAATAAGAGGTTTAAGAAAATATTCTTTAATACTGTAAAAAGCTTTCTGACAATCTTCATTCCATAAAATACTCTGATTTTTACGAAGCAACTTGAAGATTGGCTCACAAGTGGCAGTTATGTGAGAAATGAACCTAGATATATAATTCAGACTTCTGAGAAATACACTAACTTATTTTTCTATTGTAGGTGCATACATATCTCGAATGACCCTGAATTTGTCTGGATCCACCTCTATACCTTTCTGGCTAACAATGAAACCTAAAATATTTCTGATAGGAACACCAAAGTTCATTTATTTGGATTCAAATGGAGTTTGCATTTTCTCAAACGTTGGAACAACTTCAACAAATATTCTTCATGATCCTTTTCAGCCTTATACTTGGCAATCATGTCGTCAACATAAACCTTGATTTCCTTATGCATCATATCATGGAATAGAGTAGTCATAGCCCTCTGGTACAAAGCACAAACATTCTTCTAGCCGAAGGGCATCACTCTATAGTAGAATGTTACCTATGGGGTGATGACCATTGTTTTTTCCATGTCCTCGGGTGCCATCTTAATTTGATTATTTCTAAAAAAGCCATACATAAAGGAGAAAACATTGAATTTTGTTATATTGTCTACCATCATATCAAGATGTGGCAGAGGAAAATCATCTTTTGGACTTTCTTTATTCAGGTCTCTATAATCCATGCACATTCTGACTTTTTCGTCTTTCTTTGGAACTGGCACAATATTGGCTATATCAGGATGATTTCTTCTCAAGTTTTGCTTCATTAGTAGACATTATGGCTTAAGCATCAATCACGTCCACAATATCAGTATTCAATGCTTGCATATCTTGATACGACCAAGAAAACACGTCCACATACTCTTTCAATAGCTCTATCAACCTTTTCTTGACATATTCACCAAGAAGTTCCTTAATCTTAACCTTTTTCTTATTCTCTTCAAAACCCAAGTTGATCAAATTGATAGGCTCTTTATACAATTGAATGGTCTTCTCTTCGTTCTCAAACAGTCGAGTAATTTCGACTGGAATACCATTGTCTTCCTCACTCTCTTCCTCCGCTTCAAATACAGGGGATTCAAAGTTGGGAGAGGGCATAGGGTCAATGTTTTCAATGGGTGTATTGTTCATTGACCTGCATATGATTTATGATTTGATTTAGAAAACAAACAAATGCAAGAGCGAAATGCAATAAAAGAATATTGTTTTTTTACAGGTTTTTTAGTTATGATTTTCCAGAAAATGCAAAAAGTATAACACATATTGGATAACAAACGTCTTTTATTAATGATCTTAACATTTGAAACAAAGGTGCCCGAACAAAGTCACTTTCACCTTGGGTATAGTGAAAGGAAATATTTGAAAAAAGAAAATTACTTTGACAAATGAACGACACTAGGAACATCGACAATAGTCCAATTCAAGATGGTTTTTCCATGCGTCACAAAGCAAGGTCATTCTGGATCTGATTCATCTTCATTGATGGAAGCAACAACTTAATCTCCAACGTGGATGAATCCAACATTGTGAAACACTTCTTAAATACGCTTCAACTCTTTTCTAGTTGTACCGTGTGAGAACCCTAAACCAGCTCAGTTCTTATTCTCAACATGCTCAACAATCTGGCCTCAACCATCTAATTGACCAGGCTTCTGCACAACATTGACTATATTAAGGTCCTAGAACTGAGTTCCAACAGCTTCATCTGCATCTATATATCTGAAAGAAAAAAGGTAACAAACCATCAAGGCCTTCTCACCATAAACAATCACCAGCTTACCATTCTTCACAAACTTGAGCCTCTGATGTAGAGTTAACGTTATTTCCCCAACCTCAAGTATCCATGGCCTTCCTAATAAACAACTGTAGGCTGGGTAAATGTCCATTACTTGAAAACTAACTTAGGAAACATGTCGACCTATCATCATCATAAGATCTACTTCACCAATTATTGTCCTTTTGGAACCATCGAAAGCCTTGATCACAACACCATTATGTTTCATAGGAGTACCTTGGTAAGCCAACTTAGACAAAGTTGTTTTCAGCATAACATTGATCAAAGAACCAGTGTCAACTAGGAAATTAGACAGAGTGTCCTCTTGACACCTTTCAGATATATGCAAAGCATGATTCTGCTTCTTGCCCTCTGGCGGTAACTCTTCATCACTGAAGCCCAAAACATTACAAGCTATAATATTTCCACTACACCATCAAATTGATCAACTGTTACATCATAAGAACAAGAGTAGTCGCAATCTCAAAGATAACAGTCACTTGAGGCTGATTTTTAGAAGCCACCAAAGATTCCAATAGAGCAGTCGTTCTGCTCATTATAGTCCTTAATGAATTCACTTCATCACGAACTTCCCTTTGCTCTTTCTCAATAGTTTTCATATTTCGTCTTGAATTAGCATAAGTATAATACTGGTGTGTCAGCTTTTCTTCTATGAAGACGAAGGAAAAACTATTGAGACTCCGAAAAACATGTAGAAAGCAAGACCAAATGAAGCAAATGATGCTTGAAATGCATATGAAAATGACAATTTTCAAATAACTAAAAAGTTAAACATATTGCAAACATCATAAGGAAATAGCATTTTAAAAGAAAATCGAACTTTCATTTCATTGACAAATCTGGAATGATTATAATATCAGTACATGATTTCAAGCAATCCTATACTATAGGCCTAAACTAATTCATAGGAACTGAGGACCCTCCACATGAAGAAGATCCATTTTCATGCTATAACTTCCTCTCGAGCTTCCTAATCTGAACTTCAAAAGTAGTCTTCATTTTGAATTTCTTTTTTCAAGATCTCGTCAAAAACTCATTTCCAAGTGCCATACCTAGTATCTTGTTCTTTCTTCCTATTCCTTCCATGTTGTTCAAGCAACTCGTCCTTTTAGAGAAGCAGATCATCTTTCTCCTTCAATTGTTATCGCAACTCCAGAAACTTGCTCTCCCAAGCATCTCTCTCTCTTGCTTCATCTAAGATAAAGCAACTTAGAGCTCTACCATATCTTCAGCTGGAACAGGAGTGATTTATAGGACTTTAGGGAACATAGGTTCTTCAAGAGGATAAGGCATCTAGACTTGAGCAGCTCTTGCTTGCACCCACTGAGTGTGAGGCTTCAAGGCGACATAATCTTTCAATCCTAACTCATTCTTTTTTTTGTGAATCTTACGCCAGTCGTGAACTATCTTCTCGCTTATACTCTTACTATCAACACCTTCTCGAATGAAGAAACCTTCCAAAATTAAGATATTTAGTTTATTATTCATAGCATATTTAAGCTGACGTCAAGCTAAAATCGAATTGTAGTTAATACCTCCTTTTGTACCAAGAAGAGGCACATTAGGGAATTCACCCCAACTGCCAATAATCTTCACATCATTATAAACTCTAGAATACCATGTCACATCTGCAATGGTGAGAGACATTATCCTCTGAGACCACCTCAAACACCTTTTGGCATCCTTGAATAAGCTTGACTGCAACAAATGAGAAATAAACCACTTGTACTTTGTGGGACTGTCTTTTTCTTCTTCTTGACTTGACTCAAAAACCCTCCTATTCAGGACAGAACTCAGAGGGTATCTCTGAAAATTTAAAATACAAAAGAGCCACTGCCAATAAAAATAATATTGAAGCACACACCTTAGGACTGATCCTAGTTAAATATGAAAAAGAATTCGCGCACTCTAGCCAATTGCGAGAGTTAGTTTGTAAGAGTCTCTGGCCGATATTCCCACTTTTTTTTGTTAAAGTGAAGTCTCCCGTACCAGAAGGCTGGTTTAATTTTCAACCCAGAAAGGGTCTGGGTCCATGCGATATTGTGCCAATTCTAGTTTTAAACTACTGTAGACTTGTTTCATAGCTTGCAACAGAGCGGCAGACCCAACGCGACTGTCAGATAAGCCGACGTTAATAGCAGGTCTAATTCCGCGATAAAAGAGATATGTTTTCAAAAATATTTTTCCATCCATAATGGAGATAAAATTGATGTAAAGGTGCATAAAACATAACAGTTCCTCTGTTCTTCACCGTCATGAGATGGATTGAATATTGGGTATCTACGAGCAAATTAGGAATTGGATTTCAAAATAGAAATATATGGATATCGTTGATATACACAAAGTTTTCAATATTAGGGAATAAGACTAGGCCATAAATACGCAAAACAAGACAAACTTCAAAAGCAACCATACTCTAAACACTAGCAAGATTAGCAGCCTTCTCCATCAAGAGCTTAATAGGTAGACCGAGAATACCTCCTTTATCCACAAGATGAGCATCAATGTCCTCTTTCCTCAAGTGTACAACCTCTCCAATGACACGAGACTTAGGAATCTCCTATAAAACATTGAACAATGTCTGATTTGATACATGTAAACCCTTGAGATAAGAATACTCCTCCAAAGCAGGTGCAACCTGATAATTCTGGAAACAGAAACACCTATACGGTGAATCATAGAACTGGACCAAGGTGTTCAGAACTCCGTCTTCAGGATCAATATTCAACATAGCAAAAAGTCTTCCATACCAGTCTTTGAAATCACAAGGACAAGCAACCACATATCCTAGCTTCCTCAACTCCTCCAATTCAGGACGCTTGAAATGGAACTGATGAGTGTTTCTCCTTCCAGAATCCATACTCAAATTATCTAAAGTGTTTTGAAATAGAGTTCCTAAGTTCCTTGAAAAACAGATGAAAAAGTTGCTTATGAATGCATGAATGCAACATCATAAACATGATGTGTTCAATGGTTTAACGTCAAGAGCCTGAAGCCAGGTGGATAGGGTAACGACCATTCCACAAGGTATGTTTTATTGTTTTGGATAACACGAACAATAACCAAGTTTTAAAAAATTTCTAGAGTCGTAAATCCATCTTTTGAATATTACTGGTTAAACGACTTTCTCGTAGACTAATAATATTCTCAAGAGAACCTCGTCCGGGTGTAGTACCGTGTATCAACCATTCCAAGACTATGTTGGGAAGGTAACCACACTACATCCTAAAGCCTTAAAGGGGTTTAAAGGTTCTAAAGTTCTCTTAGAATCACAGACTCCCAGGTGATAAAAAGTAATGACATTACGACTTACTCGTAAGACATCAGCAATCCAAAAGGGGCCTCATCTGAGTGGGGTTTTTATGTCAAGCTAATAAGGCCTTTTGCCATTTAGGTCTTCATGAGTATACCATTGTCCTAACTTAAGTGCACTCGTTCCAGGTAGGGGACTATCCTTACCACACAGAGATCACCAAGCACCCAAAAAGAGAAACAATAAACAACAAGAAATAATAAAATAGAGAAACCAAAGCTAGGCTTAACCCTCTTAGAGACTACTCCTAAACAGAGTCGCCAATTGTCGCGGAGGGAAAAAATTTGAGATTAAGCTATTGATTAACTTAACTCAAAAAAGAAAGAGTCGCCACCACAGTTTATTTTTTTCCAAGGGAATGGCAAAATATTGAACAAAACCCACAAATGCAAAAAAAAACTAAAAAGAGAGATCTGGATACAGGGATTGGTTATGCAAGGGGAAGGTATTAGCACCATTCAAATTTGTGGTACTCCACAGAAACCACTTTGCTTATTAGTATTAAAAAGGATAATGTTGTTTTTTGATTGATTTAAACTGAAAAGACATTGTATCATATTCGAGTAGAAAACTCAACTTACTACCCACAAGTACAAGGAAATTAGTATTTGCATCAATCTTGATATGGAGAACTTTACTTAGTTTTTCTCAACAAGTACATATCAACATTCAAGTGGAAAATTTCAATTATTTCTCAACACCTTATAGAAGTATAATGGTTTGCATCACTACAAGAATATACTAACATCTAATCTTTCTGAAAAATAGGCTTTTAAAGAGAAAGGTTCACAAAGGGACAAAAAGAGTTTGATGAGGTTTGTGTTTTTTTAAAGTTTTGAAAAGAGTTTGATTAAGCTTAAGTGTTTTAGCATTTATTAAGAAAAAGATTATCTATACCACTTGACAAGGTCAAGGTTTATTAAGAAAAATGTGTGAAGTTTAAAAATAAGAAGTATTTTGAAATAGAGAGAAGTTTTTAAAATTCAAGAATTGGGATGAGATGAAGAGACAATCCTAAAGCATAAATTAAATGACATAAAATAAAAGGTCTCATTGTCAGGTAGCCCAAGAAAAATTCTTTGTGTGTACAAGTGAACTAACCAAGAAGAGCAAGCATTTGAAATTGGTCAAAACCAACATTTCTTTCCCTTTCGGTTGAGCCACAAGAAAAGCAACTGAGTAGATGGATACAAATCCAGATGAATAAAGTCAAAGAGAAACATCTAAGTCTTGAATTGAGGACTAAATGTATCAGATGAATCTCAAGGTCTCAGATGAATCACTCCAAGCAAAGGAAAAGTAGTCTTAAATCTAAGTCCAATAGTCCAAAGTCTCCAAGCACAAGATAGTAACACAAAGTCCAAATGAGAGCCAAATTAAGTATTTTAAGGTTTTGATCATTAATAATGGTTTTGGTCATTGAAGATAAAGAAAAAAAAAGCAAAAGATAAAGCATAAAATAAGAGCAAAGATAAAGATGCTTAAATGTAAATGACATAAAAATAAATTGCATAAAAATTAAATGGCATAAAATAAATTGCATTAATGTAAAGTACATAAAATAAATCTTAGCAAATTGATATTGGTTAATGTTAGTGTTAATGAGATTAAACCGACTCGGGACAAATTTAGTGCTATGTTAAGCAATTGTAATTGGACTTATGTAAAAATCACAACTATCTGAGGCTGGTTAATAAAAATTGATGTGTCATAAATGTTAGAGAAATGATACAAAGTCATCCTTCTAAGGCAATGTAACATAAGTCAAAATAAACTAAGAAGAAAGACGAGATGGAGAGAGAGATCATCAACCACAAAGGAAATGGGGAATATCTGTCATCAACTTTAATCAATCTTCTTTATGATACCTTGCGATAAACTTATTCATCAATCCAAAGTATCAAAAATGATCAAATAATCATTAAATGATAAATTTGAAATAAAGAAAGTTAAAATCATCAAAGCATCAATCCAAAGTCCTTAAACAAGATGAAGCATCAATCAACCACAAATGATCCAAAGTCAACAAAATGTAAAACAATAGAATGGACAAAAAAACAAAAAAAAACAATTAAAAACAATTTTAAAAGATTAAAAAATGGAAAATAAAGAGAAAATACCAAAGAAACATCAATCCAACAAATAAATGTTCCAAAAAAAAATAAGAAAATCACAAATAGTATAAGTAATAAGATCGCAAAAGTTGAGATTAAAAATATTTCGAAATTCTTGAAAATAAATTGTTGAAAAAAATATAAAAGAGAAAATAACAATAAATGCTAGAATTTTTTTTTAAAATCTGAAGAAAATAATATATGTGATGGAAAATATTTTTAGAAATTTATGAAAAAATTTGGAGTGAAAAATCATTTTGGAGCTATTGTTTCATGAATTTTGAAAGAAAATAGAATTTAATTGAAATAAATAAAAATAAAGTAAATTCAAATACAACGGCTAGCTATGTGGCTCGTTCTGGTTGGTCGGATTCAAAATTTTCCCAAACAAATGCGTGAAAGGCATCGACTTCAACTTCCGCCCTTTGATTTTTGTAGGTTCACGAACTTGAAGTTTTATGCTCAAACACTAAACGTGTAAGCTTTTACTTTACTCATCGTTCATGTCTCTCTGCATCAGAGAAATTTATTTGCTCTAAGCAGAGAGAATTTGATATATAATACAAAGACCCATAGTTCTTAAAATTAAATTAAATGACTAATACAAAAAATAAATCAATGTTAAGTGAGGGCTTTCAATCAGTGAATCAAAACGAAGAGAGTGGTAACTCGTGTGCTCAATAATTTAACTCGTAACTACCTTTCCAGTGGAAGCTTCAGAGGTCAACAATGGTTGAATCGAGTTGAAGGTTGTAGAAGGTTTCAATCCATGGAAATGTTTCAGTTAGCTTAAGAGGAGGTTGCTAGAGGAATTTGGGAAAAGAGTTAAAGTTAAAACAAGCTCTAATCGAAGTAAGGGTTTCTGGTTTTTGGATCTTCTGAAGAGTCAAAATGGCAGACGTTTTGTGACTGTCCAAGCTTGGAAAAGAAGGAAAAACAAAGCTCTAATTATAGGAAGATGAATTAGGTCACAATACATGCCCAATGAAATCCCAAACTTGTGAACCATGTTGAGAAAATTCTAGATCCAAACCGTGTGAAAATTTGGCATGAAATGCATATGTTTAGAGCAATTTCAAGTTGTTTTGTGTTTTACTAGATGCGTTTGATCATGATAAACAATTTTTCACATGTCCTAGGTGGTCCCAAGTGAACTTAAGTCATTTCTAATTACGGGCCATGTAACACAAATGTAGGGTCAGGTCAAATAGAATCCACCCATGCATTATGGGATTTTCTTTAAACCAAATGATCTTCTCATGGAGTAGAATATAGTACAAAAAAAAACCAACTCAAAAGGATTGTTGATGTGAAAAGGGAATGACATTAGGTCAAACGTGTCATAGACCTAGTTTTGTACACATGCTGCCCTTGAGAAATTTTAAAAATTGATGGACTTAGAGGCTGAATGAGTCTTGAACCTTGAAGAAAAATTGTAGAGGACATCAAATGTGACAATTGGCTCAAATATGATCTAAAAAATATGGAGAAATGAGAAAGTTTATGGGTTTTGGACCCAAAAGGCATACCACACTTGACTTTAGGTTAACCAACTATGTACCAATTTGAATTTTCATGAGTTTTCTTGCATCCAAAGCATGAATAGTGATTACTTGAACACCAAATGAAGGAAGCTTAACTATCCTTTGAAGAACCTCGATGATTGCTTAATGTATTGGATAAAAAGGGCATGGAAATAAACACATGAGCCATACTTGAATCTTCCTTGAATTTATGCATCAAACTTGAACTTCTCTTGATCATTTGATGTTGAATGAAGCTTGACATGAAGATGGCTTAAGATTATATGTAATGCCTTGAAGAAAAAAAATTTATGAACCATTTGTTGACCATAACTTTGACTTAGGGAACTAAAACGCTAATCTAGAAATCGTGCTTGATCTGTGGTCATAAGTCTCCTACATTGCATAATAGAGAAAGGAAACAACACATATTTTTGTATTTTGAATAGGGTTAGGAAACATAAACAACATAAAGACAAAAGAAACACGATGGGTGCTTGGTGATCTCCTACAAAAGTCAAACACAAGGAGGTAAAAGTCAGTAGAATTCATGCTTGTGATTGTGATGAGATGCAAAGGATGTGATAGGTGGAATATTAGGGGTAAAAATTTGGGTATGACTAATGTCTATAATATTATTTTCTGTGTTGGATTGTAAGACTTGTAAAGCATTTCCAATCAATGAATGTATATTGTAACACATTATGACTCTTAGTGTATTTTGATGTATTCTTTCTTAGCCTCTAATTGTATAACCAAAGTAATTACTATGGTTAGCTGGATGTATCAAATAAATATAATGAAAATGTCAATATTAAAGCACTATATTTGTTTTAATTCTGAACTTCTTAACCAGTTGACATTAAAAGAAATCATTATGATTAAAAGGATGATATGCAAATTAAAAAGGGAAAATAACTTCATTTAATTAAAGGAATGATTATAAAATGATGTTTATAACATTAATTCTAATCATCCAAAGATTTCCTAGCATGGAAATAGGTTTCCCATTCTAAATTCACTTCTTCTTAGTTAATAACAAAATGAATTATGTATCTGAATCTTCTTCTCTTGGACTTCTTCTTCTTCTTAATCTTCCTTTGTAGCTTCAGTGCCTGGGGAAGAGAGGTTGAAGGAATTTTTCAAAGGGTCTGACCCCCTGATTAGAAGTTGCCTCAGAGACTGTAGGAGACTTTGAAATAATAGGAGTAGCAGATTGCTCAAAAGTTGTATTCATCTTAAATCAGAAGTATATTGAAGTGAATATGGATTTGTGATTTAGCTTGATCAAAGTTGTATTCAATTTCTAATCTTTGAAATTTTCAAAGCCAATCACTAATTAAGCATGCCATACTAAATCATAATTACTTCTTGGAAACTAAAATGATAGTGATTTACCATCATAAGTAAATAACTTCTTTGGTTAATTTTATTTTTAAATTGTTTTCAACTTTGTATCAATTTGTTTTAAACATTTAATTGTTTTAAACACTTAAATTAATTTTTGTGTGTTTCAAATTCTGTCGTGTTTTAAACTCTTCAAAATTTTGCGCATTTAAACTGTTTTTAAATCCTTCAGTTTATTTTTTCTCTTCCTTTTGATATTTTTTGGTAATGACAAAGGGAAGAAAATGCATAGAGTATTTCCGAAGAGAAAAACATCAGAACCTAAACAAAGTAGTTTCTGCCAAAACAACTTCTGAGTTATAAGCTAGTCATATTTATAAGCTTTATGTTATTTATATTTTGTGTACTTTATTTTACTGGGCTTAAATGATAAACTTAATTAAAAAAGACAGGAATTAGGGAAAGTTTACAAACCTTACCTTAATGAATTGTCATACTAAAGGAAGAGCTTATAAACCTAGACTTAAGGTCTGTCAGACTCAAGGGGGGCTTACAAGCCCCATACCCTGATGTTAGAATTTTTTAATTAAAGTTATAAGATTAAATTAACATAGATAAGGAGTTAAGAAAAGCTTACAAACCTCACCTTAATGGACTATAAATAAGGATTCAAGAGGAGCTTACAAACCTCATACCCTGATGTTGAAGGAGCTTACAAACCTCAAGCTCTGATGTTAGACTATGTTAATTAAGTCACTAACTATTGTTCTTAAATACATTTGTTTTCCATCATCAAAAAAAGGGGAGATTGTTAGAACAAGATCTGTTTATTCCCTTATAAGGTTTTGATGATAACAAAGTATGTAAAGAACAATAGGGTTTATTATTGGTTATTCAAGTTGCAAAATCAAAAGACATTAACCTCGATATTAGTCAATCTAACCACTCAGAGGAACAATTAAAGGGAAGCAAAGCTGTTTCTAGAGGATCATAACCAAGCTTTTAGACCCTGAGAGAGTAAATTTCAAGTCTATCAGATGTTGAACCTAAGATTACTTGGAATATAAAGATCAACTCAACTCTGAATACTATAATTGTTTGAAGCAAGCAGACTCTATTAAAAGGAAAGACTCTACATCTTCTAAACAAGCTTCATCAGCAACTTTGAAGATATTGGTTGTGAAATTGATTGGTTGACAACTTCAATTTCTCTTGGTGATCCGTGATTTCCCCACTGAACCGTCAAGCTAATTGATTTTAAATAATCGCTTATAAGGAGGCACCCCAATGTTGTAATATTTTGATTCTTGCTTAATCTACTGTATTTTAGTTTCAAGTTAGAAGTATGCAAAAATTGGCGTGGTAAAAAACCTGAAATTTTGGTGTCTAGCTAGTTTTCCCCTGGTTCGCCAAGCGAGCTCACGCAGAGGTCACTCTGTCTCGCCGGGAGATCTTAGAGAATTCTAAGCACCGGTTTTTCTTTTACCACACTCGTTTAACTTAAAATTTAAATTTTTCTAATTGGCGTCATGTACGTGGGCCATAGCAGAATAGTTTTGTTGTGTTTGTATCGTCATTATTATCTTTTTCCCTTTCACTCACTATTCTACTCGAAGCCTTAACTCAAGAGAATCCCAAATTTTTTCACTTGCACGAGTTTTGAAGATTCAATCCCTCATACCATTTGTGTTTTCCTTGCTCACTCAAGACAGATGGCTCAAAATTTGTCAGGTGTTTCAAAGAAGCAAAAGATGAGAGGAAGATCCTCTTGTCAACCAAGGAAATTTGACTCGACTCATTTCTTAGGACCCGAGCAGGAGGAGCGCTTCAGAGAATTAGAGAGAAGAAATATTTGGTGTGAGAAAACTTTTAATCTTAATTGGGAAGGGACATATAGGGATGTAGCTCCAAGGTGGGGTGAGTCATTTGATCCTATGAGCCATCTTAACTACGACTTGGTTAGGGTGTTCTATATGAATGCCCTGCCAAATGATGGAGAGTCATTCACATTAACCACCTTTGTACGAGGTAGGCCATTGAGGTTTGATTGAGATGCCATCAATGAGGATTTGAGAAATCCTCTCACATTGGATATTGGAGAGAGTGATGAATTCCACCTTCAACTCAACAGACAAAGGAACATTGAAGACATTTCTAGTTCTCTCTTGCTTAAGGGGCGCAATGTACAGTATAACGCATCTGGTGTTTTTATAGATACTTGAGGAAATACATGAGGCCAACAACTCAAATTATTTTGCTCTTGATTCTACATAATATTAGACCAAGAATGCATCGTTCGTTCGCTCCCTTAGACACCAAACACCTAGTCCAATATCTTTTAAGAAATAAGAAAGTGGGTGTGGATAGGATCATAGCTAATGAGTTCAAGATGGTGGCTCAAAGTGGGAAATAACCTAGGGCTAAAGCTATTTTACCTTTGGGTTTTCTTGCTTTGATTATGTCTATTTATGTAGTTGGTCATGCTAACATTCCATTGCATGTGCATGATACTCTTTTAGGTGCATTGATGATTTGTACGTTGCTAGGCATTGAATCCCAATGAGGAGGAAGGCTGCTACTGAAGCTTCCGGTTCTAAAAATCTAAATTTTTAGAACTAGGAACCGAGGTAGAAGGCGGTTTGCAACTTTATGTGGGACATTCTAGAGGAGAACAAAAGGTCCTTCATGTATATGTACGACTAGATATAGCAGTTGAAACTGCAAATCAGGGATCCTATTGCAAATCACTCCACCGGTACTCGGGATCAGTGGCTTGAGGGCATGGCATTTACTAGGGAGGAGGCAAGAATGACTGGATATGTTGATGAGGATGGTGGTGATAAAAAAGCTTGCGCGACAAAGCGAAGAATTTCTAAGTTTATGATCATTATTTCTTGATTATGTTCTAGTTTTTATTTCCATTGTAGGATGTTTAGTTTTTATTTGAGTTGTAGCTTTAAAACTGCTTTTTGGGATTTGTATTAATACTTTTGTCGGTGTTTACACCATAGCCTCTTAGTTGTTGGTTGATTACATTTTGATGATGTTTCAAGTAGTTCAAGTAATTTGTTTGAGTTTGCTTCTATATTTTGTTTCTACCATTGGAATTTTTGTTGTTTATGTTCAAGAATAAATTCTAGCTTGTTGAAAGTCAAATGAAGATTCAACCAAGTTTGGGTGGTGATGATAGAAATTTTAATGTGATGTCGCAATAAAGTGACATGGTTATCTCTTTTTAGAATGTTAGCATGACTTTGAAATTGGTGCTTTATGAAAAATATCAATTCTTACTTTATTTTGCAAACTTTTTTTAAATACTTGAGTCACTTAGGTATAAACCATAAATTGTTAGAAACTTTCCATTGGTCACTTAAATGCTTTGGATGACTGACGATTTTGTTTTAACTTAGTTAATTCATGCTAAACCATATAAATGATCAAGGCACTTTTTTTTATTTTGAGCACAACCATAACCAAAAAGAACCTACCTTGTGAAGAGTGCAAATTTGTTAACCACCTTTTAGGTTTAAGTGTTAGGGTCCATTTTGGTGATGAATTATGCATGTATACATAAATTTTGGTTCGTCATTGAATTTTGTGGATTCTAAATCTTTTTTCTTGAACAATTGAACCTACAAGTTTTGTTGAAATTCTCATTATGCCAAAAAAGACCTTTAGCAGAGCTTTTTTTGGCCTTTAGCAGCGCTTAAAAGCGCTGCCTAAAGTGGCGCTGATAAAGGTAAATACATTGCTTTTTTATGGAGAAATCGCTGCTATAGGCCCACTTTTAGTAGCGCTTTTCCATAAAAGCGCTCTCTATTCGCCCCCCCCTTTAGCAGCGCTTTTCAAAAGCGTTGCCTATCCCCCCCTATAGCAGCGCTTTTGAAAAGCGCTGCCTATTCCCCCCCCCCCCCCCCCTTTAGCAACGCTTTTTTTAAGAAAAGCGCTGCCAGTCCACTTTAGCAGCGCTTTTTAAAGTGATGTCTTTCCCCTCCCTCCCCCCCCCCCCCCCTATAGCAGCACTTTCTTGAGCGCTCTCTATGCCCCCCTTTAGCAGCGCTTTCTCAATAAAAGCACTGTCTATTCTTCACGTCTTTAAAAAAAAATTAAAAATCACTTTTTCATAGCATTTTTTGGTAAAAGCGCTGTCTATTTTTCATATCTTTTAGAAACGAGTTTTGTTGAATTATGTTGCACCATTGTTTATATTTTTTTTTCGATAAACCTGCTTATAACAATTACATCCACCTACTTATAATTCAGACCTTTCATTCAACACTTTGGCCTTATATATACCATAATCATTGTAATTCAACACATAAACCTACTTATAATTCAACACAAGCCGATCCTCAGAATAACTTCACAAATACAGTCACTATACATATAATTACAAAACCGATAACTTTACAAATACATTCAGTACTATACATATAGCGCCAAAACTACATACGACTTCCAGAAATATAATTATCCCGCATCAATATTTGACAATATATATACCTTATACAATTCTCAACTCAAGAATGTATTGACACCATTCCTCCTTAATTTCTACCAATTTTTCTTTCGAGTAAGTACCACACTTGAATTCATCAAAGTATTACATAATATAACATAATATGCATGATTTAGTTTTAAAACTAATTACTTAGATGAAATATCGGTTAAATATTAAAATAAATCATATAACTTATAAAATAATCCATACCATGATTGAAATCTCTATTTGACCCGAATGAATAATTTCCTTCATAAACCTCAATACAAAATATCCGCAATCAACCCCATTGCGCTGACGAGGACACTGTAAATGGAAAAAATAAACAAATATTTATCAGGATATATAGTTTAACTAGTTTTATCAAGTAGAATCACTATAATAGTCAAAATTGTGAAAATATACCTGCACTCTGATCCAGCTAATGTTGTTAGCCTTCCTTTTTGGCACTGTTGCTTCTCTTTGTGATCGGAATATTTGTATAGCTCTAACATAATATAAAAGAATATTTAGAACAATCTCACATGATAAATAAAGATAATTATTTAGAACAATATATCTCATCACTTACGTATCAACCATATTCTTCATATCAGGATATTTTTTTTATCACCATCCAATGAATCCAGATAATACACTATTTCTTTCGTCTAATTAATCGCAACCAACAACCAATGTCCACTGTAAAATAAGACAAAAGTTTATACAAAAATGTTATATAAAATGGAAAAAAACGAATAATTATAATAAATGAATTTAGAATGAAATCTAACCCATGGCCAGTATTATATGGCAAAAATACAACTTCTCTGTATCTGCGGCCATAAATGCTTGGACTATGTAATCTCTGACTACATTTGGAGTGTGATCGATTGACCATGAGTTGATACAGCTATTGTCATTTGAAGCATGAGTTAATACCACAGACAATCCTGTGAAAGTAGTGCAACCTTTATACAACGGTTTCTCTACATTGCTTGCCAACAACATCAACAACATCAACAACATCAACATCATTTGTTTCCATCAACAACATTTTAAAAAAAACTTCAAATACCTTAAAAATGGTGGAAATGGCTGACAGAGGAGGTGGAGGACGAAGACGGACGGACGAAACAGACGGAGGCAGAAACGGAGAACATGACGGACGGCGACAGACGGAGGCGGTCGGACGAAGACAACGGACGAAAGTGGTCGATGGAGGGAGTAGGGTTCTATCATGAGTGGGAGTGAAGGTTTAACAAAAGACTGTTATGTTTCTGAAAAATTCTGAGTCTTTTTAAATTTATGCTACTTAAACATATAGAAGCACTTTTGCATGGCCTTTAGCAACGCTTTGTAAAAGCGCTCTCTAAGGTCTGCCTTAGGCAGGACCTATAGCAGCGCTTCTATAAAAGCGCTTTCTTTTGTACCCCCTTTAGCAACGCTTTTCTAAATGCGCTTTCTTTTACTGTCACCTTTAGCAGTGGTTTTAGAAAGCGCTTCCGTAGGTTACCCCTTTAGAAGCACTTTCTCAAAGCGCTCTCTTAGGTTACCCCTATAGCAGCGCTTTCTTAAAGCGCTTTCGTAGGTCCCCCAATTTGCAGTGCTTTTTATAAAGTGCTTTCTATTGTTAGCTATAACTGCCACCTTGCCTAGAAAATCAAGGAGCATTCATTTAGGGTTGATTGTATTCAAGTTGGAGAGAAAGAAAGAAATATGGTAGGTTGCTAAAACATTTGAAAAATTTTGGACATGCAAAGAATGTTGAGAAAAAGATTGTGAAAAAGAAATAAGCTGGTTTGAAAGAAAAAGAAAAGATGAAAAATAATTGTGCAAAGAAAACTGTGAAAGGGTAGATCAATAGAGCAAAGCAAAATTCTGAATCGAGTTGTGAAGTGTATATTATAAGTATAGTGAATGCTCTTTTGTTTGAAAAATTTGCTTCAAAAGCCTAAAAAATGACCATTTGTTGTGAAACTTGGCCAAGCTACAACCTTGAAAATCCCTTCATGATCTATGCTTCCATGATTTTTTAGATGAAAGTATGAATTGATCAGGAGGTTGGCATGATTATCAAGTGAGAGTAATTGTCCCGCGTAAATTTTTGCACAAAAGTCTTCATCCATTATATGAATAAGAGAGTTAGAGTGATTCAAGTATGAGAATTTAAGTGCTTGAGAATGCATGGCATGAAGCAGGTATGATTTATCCTATTTCTGATAATTCTTGGGTAAGCCCGGTACATGTAGTTCCAAAAAATGGAGGCACCATTTTTATACGTAATGAGGTGAATGAACTAATCCCAACCAACACTGTTACGGGATGGAGAATGTGTATTGATTAATACAGGTTAAATCTTACCACACATAAGGATCATTTTCCATTGTCATTTATGGATCAAATGCTTAAAGACTTGTATGGTAAGCTTATTACTGTTTTCTACATGGATACTCAGGATACAACCAATTTGTCGTAGATCCCGCTGATTAAGAGAAAACAACATTCATGTGCCCATTTGGAGTTTTTGCGTATCGAAGGATGCCTTTCAGATTATGTAATGCGCCGACGATGTTCCAAATGAGCATGCTTTTTTTGTATTCAGTACCTCGTTTGACTATTGTCTTGATCGATTGAATAATGTCCTAAAGAGATGTACCGAGGCAAACGTAGTTTTGAATTAAGAAAAATGTCATTTTATAGTAGCTGAAAGCATTGTTCTCGGCCACAAAATCTCTGCTAAAGGAATAGAAGTTGATCAAGCAAAAATTGAAGTGATAGAAAAAATCCCCCCTCCTGTAAATGTTAAAGGAGTAAGGAGTTTTCTAGGTCATGTAGGTTTTTACAGGAGATTTATTAAAGACTTTTCAAAAATTGCAAAACCCCTGTGTAACCTGTTGATCAAAGAAAACATATTTAACTTTGATAAAGATTGCCTTCACTCTTTTTCAGTAATAAAAAATAAATTGATAACGGCTCCAGTCATTGTGTCACTGAATTGGGAACTTCATTTTGAAATTATGTGTGATGCCAGTGACTATGATTTTAGCACCGTACTTGGCCAATGACATGCAAACTTTTTCCATGCAATTTACTATGCAATCAAAGTTTTAAATTAAAATCAGGTTAACTACACCATTATTGAAAATGGAATTGCCAGCAGTAATATTTGCCTTGGAAAATTTTTTCCCTTATTTAATAGGTTTAATGGTTATTATTTATACAGATCATGCAACTCTGAAGTATATATTCTATAAAAGTGACCAAAAACTAAGATTGCTACGATGGGTTCTTCTGCTGCAAAAAATTGATATGAAAATTAAAGATAAGAAATGGGTAGAAAATGTTATGGCAGATCATTTTTCCAGGTTAGAGAATGTTGAGGTGACTAGAAATAAGCAAACTATTATAGAGATCATTATGTGGGATGATCCATACTTGTTTAAAAAAGTATTGATGGTTTACTTCGAAGGTATGTTGCAGGTAAAGAAGCAGACATCATTATGTGGCATTGTTATACCTTAGCATATGGAAGATACCATAGTGGCGAGAGAACTACACTAAAAATAATGGAGTGGGTTTTGGTGGCCTACTCTATTTAATGACTGTAAGTTATACGTGTCTACATGCCCCGAATGCAACCAAACTGAGAACATCACAAAATGAGATGAAATGCTTTTGGATACTACGCATGAGGTAGAATCGTTTGATTATTGGGGAATTGGTTTCATGGGTCCATTCACCCAATCAAATTTGTATCTTTATATTCTTATATGTGTTGACTATATTACCAAATGGGGTGAGGAAATTACTTGTAGTGCTAATGACGCCCGAACTGTTATTGAGCTTTTGAAAAATAATATTTTTCCCAAGTTTAGTGTACCCAGAGTTTTGATCAGTGATGGCGGGACACATCTTTGCAACAGGTATTTGGACAAATTGCTAAAAAAATATAATGTTAAACATAAAGTGTCAAAGCAATATCATCCTTAGACTTGTGACCAAGTCGAAGTATCAAACCGACAACTGAAACAAATCCTAGAGAAAACAGTGGCAGCATCACAAAAGGATTGGTAAAAAAAAATTGGATGACGCTCTGTGGGCATATAGTACACCCTTCAAAACACATTTAGGCTTGTCCCCGTACTAACTTATTTATCGTAAGGCATGCCACATACCTCCTTGTAGAACAAGAGCATAAAGCTTATTTGATGAATTCCTAAATTTATAAATAAGCTTTGGAAGAGATGCGGTTATCTGTGAATGAGAATGCGTTAATTTAGGAAGGTGACATGCTCCCGATAAAATTCCTAAATTTTGGCATTTTGCATTCTCATACGCAGGTAAAATTCCTAATTACATATCCTCTCGGAAAAATTCCTAAATTTAGGAAGGTGACTTCTCCTTTCAAAATTTAGGAAGGTGACATGCTCCCGGTAAAATTCCTAAATTTTGACGAAAGGCTAGCTGGGAGGAAGAGATTACTAAAATTGGATGAATTAGAGGAGATGCAGTTATCTGCGCATGAGAATGCGTTAATTTACAAGGAAATGACCAAAATATACCATGACAAAAATTGGTAAGGAGAAAATTTCAATTCGGACAACAAGTTTTACTATTTATTTCAAGATTGCATTTGTTTCCAAGAAAACTGAAATCCAAGTGGTCATGTCTGTTTGTTGTCATAGAAGTTTGCCAAAGTGGTGCCATTGAGATCCAAGATCCTGGTGATATGAGGAGATTTAAAGTAAATGGGCAAAGGTTAAAGCAATATTATGGTGGGAAATTCCAAATGATAAAGTTTTCCTAATACTTCCAGGCCTTTGAATCCAACTGTCAAGCTAATGACACAAAACGAGAGTTGCATTATTGTCTTGTTAAATAGTAGTTCCTATAGATTCGATCTTTTTTTTTACTTCGACATTATCGGTACACTTGCCGAGAAGTCATCACCTCTACATTTACCTCCTCTAGAACATAACCACATGCACGCGTTTATTCCTCTTGCTACGCTCCCTACACGACCATTTAGATCTCCTCTTAGAAAAAGCTTATCTCCTTGTGGTATATCCTAAAGTAAACCTTCTAAGTCCTCTTAAAACTTAACTTTAAGGTGTTCTGCTGACCCAACCTGAGATGCGTAAACATTAATAACATTAAATGTGTCTTGATCCATTACAAATGTTAAGGTTATGATTTAGTTTCATACTCTTTTCACATCCACAATATCTTTCTTCCACTACATGTCCACAATAATCCCGATTCCATTTCTCAATCTAACTTCTCCAGTGTACTAAAGCTTAAATCCTGAGTTGTCTAATTCTTTCGTTTTATTCACCTGTCCACTTAGTTTCTTGTAGTCACAGAAAACTGATCTTCCTCCTAACATGTCCACTATTTTTATAGATTTTCTAGTAAGTGTGCCTACATTCCACGATCCAAAACAAACCTTACTCTCATGAACTAACTTCTTTACACGTACCAGTTCACGAAAAATATGGGAACTCTTGCTTATTTTTCACTACATCCAGATGGCGATGCAATGACTCTTGATTTTTTAACATTGTACTCAAGCCATACAACATGTTGCTTATGAGCAACGACTTAACATTCATAGTATTTCGTAATTGATTCATGTCATTGAGATTCAACAAAGTTGTACGTTAGTTGTCGACTGTCTAACACAATCCTCTTATTTTATCTGAATTTGAGACCGGCTTTATATACCAAACTACCATTATCTCAAACAAAAAAAGACCATTTCAATTGAATTGGCAAATCTTATATTTTATTTTTTAATTAAAATTTATTATTCTACAATTTTTTTTAAAAAAAACATATTTTTCACAAAACTACTTATAGATTTTTCCGAAAAATATTTTCTAAGAAATTTCATATAAATTTTATTAAAATCTAAGGAAGATTATTTCGTAGAAAACCTATTTCACAGAGAAATTCACAAGTATATAAAATGTAACAATTTAAAAAAAAAAGTTCCGGATGCAATTAAGACTTTAATAAATCTTCATTTCATTTGGAGAATCTTTGATAATTAAAGAAATTATTTGAAATAATGATTGTTTTATATATAATTTGGAAATGGTGATAGTTTGACATACTTTTTGAAAAGGAGTGGTAGATTTAGATCGGTACAAAATTTTCCTATGGTCATATTTTAATTTTGATTCAAACAACTATGTCCTACATCTTCATTCGGGCCCGCGTAGTATTAGAATTAATTAAAATGTTTGGTTTACAAATCACATGAACTATTCTAATATCACAATTGACGTGTCTCAAAATTAGTTATTATCAATAACTCAGCTTTAAATGATCAAAAACTTGACCCTTAATTATAAACAATACTAGGTCTCTTATTATTTTTGGTAGTTAATTACTTCACAATCTTTGAAGTTTTGTTTTGTTCTTCCTTTCCTAAAATTACAATTCATAGCATAACTACCAAACTGTTACTAAATATTAAATTCCAATAAAATAAAATTAGAGTAGGTGAAGCCTAAACACTGTTTTATTATCAAGTTAAATTTTAATTCAAAATCTCAAACTAAGAAGGTAAACTATCATTCAAATCTGAGTATTGTTGAAAGGTTCTTTCTGTCATTTATGTTGGTGTAACCGGTTATTTTGTGTACGGTAATAGGTTACATAGTCGTATTTTAGAGACAATGACATTTTTAATTAGATGTAATCGGTTATCCAAATTATGATAACTAGTTACCATTGTATGATTTTTAATTTTCAGTTTATTTTTGAGTTGTTTTGTCTTTTCCATTATTTTGTAACTGATGTATAAAAGACATTTAGTGCTCCCAATTATTGTTAATGTCAATTTTCTCTCTCTCTCTCTCTCTCGTCTCTCTCTCTCTCTCTCTCTCTCTCTCTCTCTATATATATATATATATATATATATATATTATATATATATATATATATATATATATATATATATATATATATATATATATATATATATATATATATATATATATATATATATATATATATATATATATATATATATATATATATATATATATATATATATATATATATATATATATATATATATATATATATATATATATATATATATATATATATATATATATATATATTCTCTCTCTCTCTCTCTCTCTCTCTCTCTCAATTTTTAACTTCATCTTCTCCAAATTACCCTAATTCTCCATTAATTCACCTTAATTGATTTGTGTGTTCCAACAATTGACATCAAGAGCTCTGGTTCTGATCCAATTCCGCTGCAACAATGAGTACAGTTTCCAACGATAGAATCCCTACCAACCTTCTGATTCTTGATTCGAAGAATTATGACAAGTGGTCAACGCAAATGAAAGTGTTGTTTGGGTATCAAGAAGTTCTTGAAGTGATCAACAATAGAGTTACACCACTTGGGGCAGAAGCTACAGAGGCATAAAATGTTACATTCAAGAAAGAGAAGAAGAAAGATTACAAGACACTCTTCTTGATTCATTCTTGTGTTGATAGTGACAATTCGAAAAGGTTGGCAATTTTGAGTCGGCAAAAGCGAGCTTGGGAGATATTGGAGAAAGCTTAAGGCGAAGGTGGCGAGGTTATAATCTCACAAGATGTAATTCGAGCTAACGCAAATGGAAGAGAAGGAAATGGTCAACGATTATGTGACGCGTATTACAGCATTTGGTGAATCAAATCAAGTCTTGTAGAGAAACAATTTTGGAGCAAAATGTTGTGTTCAAAGATTTTGCGTTCTTTAACATCAAGATTTGACAACATTGTAATGGCTATCGAATAATCGAAAGACCTTGCGACATTGAGAAAAGGTAGCTTCAAAGCTCTCTCGAGGCTCATGATCAAAGAATGGATGAAAGAGGAAGCGATAAAGGTAAAGTGAAGATTGCTTTACATGTACGCGGCTCAACGAGAAGAGTAAAAGATCGAAAGGAAAATAAATGGGCTTCGAAAGGGAAGCAAAATTTGCAGAATTTAGGTGGAAATGATCCAAAAAGTTTGAAGGTTTCAATGGGGCAAAAAGGTGAGAGCAGCTCTAGTAGATATGATGATCTGAGGCAATGTTAGAGGCGGAAAACTAAAGGGAAAAGGCAAAGTTCAGTGCTAGAAGTGTCAAAAGCATGGACATTTTTCAAATGAATGTGGTGCAAAACAGAGGGATTCCCAAGGAAATAAGCTAAGGTTGTGAGACAAGAAGTGGACGATGAAAATACGCTCTTAGTAATGATCACATAGGAGTTTTATGGCAGTAAATAGGTGCTAGGCAGCAGCAGAGGCAACTGCAAGTTGCAGGACAACAGCTTCAGCAGTTTGAAAAATGGGACAGAAACACGTTCAGAAACAAAACGTAATAATTACAGTGCTAGATGTATTCCAAGGCAGCGATGAATGGTAGTTGGATTCCGGGTGTTCAACACGTATGACAGGTACAAAGGATTGGTTTGTGCAATTTAATCAAGGCACAAAAAGTAGAGTAAAATTCGCAGGATTGTATACTACTCTTTCTGCCGAAGGTGTCAGTGATGTTTTAATCAAAAAGAAGAATTGTGGACATTCCTATGATCAAGGATGTCTTGTATATACCGGGAATTAAATGTTATCTCTTGAGTATTGGCCAATTTCTAACGGAGTGTTGATCTTTTAAGGCTCATATGGCTAGCCAATAGGACTTTCGAAGTGGGAGTTGAAAGTGATGGAGCATAGGTGCTTAGCTACTATAGCAAGTAGAAAAGAGTGGTTGTAGCATTACCGTCTTGGCATCTCAATTTTCGGGATCTCAAAGCATTGCAACAAAATGGTATGGCCACCGAGCTGTCACACATTAATATTTCAACTGAGTTGTGTGAAGAATGTGTGAAGGGAAACCAACACAAGGTGAGTTTTAGTAATGATGTGCTCATAAGACCAAGACTCACCTTGAGGTGGTATATTCCAATGTTTGTGGGCCGATGTAAGTTGACACATTAGGTAGCCATAGGTATTTTTGTCACTTTTATCGAAGATTTTAGTAGAAAGATATGGCTTTACCTTATCAAGAGGAAGGATGAGGTGTTTGATGTGTTCAAGAAGTTTAAGTCTATGATTGAAAGGCAATGTGTCAAAAACTCAAAGTGCTTAAAACGGATGGTGAGGTGAATATGTCTTGAATGTCTTTAGGAAGCTTTATGATCACAAGGGATAGTGCATGAGGTTGTACCACACTATGCACAACAACAAAATGGTGCTGTCAGAGAAAAAGAATTGATCGATTATGAACATGGTTTTAAGTGTGTTAAATGGAAAAAGCTTGTCGAAGGAGCTATGGAGGGAAGTGGTCTCTACAGCCACTTATTTGTTGAATAGTTACCCTACTAAGAAGTTGGTACCAGAAGATGAAGGAAAATTGCGATCTAAACGCAGCGGAAAACAAAAATTTCCTTTAGTGATCCTTACCGAATGAGCATGGTCAGTGATAGAATCGTTACCTCTTTGTGGCGATTCAGATCTTTGATGCAGCGATCACAAGCGTTGATGAAGTGCAACGCCTCTACTCAGTCCACACGAACAGCTTCCGGTCACAGTGCTAGCTGCTTACGAACGGAATTATTTGAGTGAGAAAAGAGAATCAAAAACGAAATTGCATCAAGTGAAAGCTTCATCACAAGGGTTCCTTTTATAGACTCTCTTGTGGGCTGCGGGCTAAAAAACCCAATTCAACATGATCCATAATAATATTATATATTATTATAATAACTATTATTATAATAAATATATTTATTTTATTATTATTTTATAACCATTATAAAATAACAATAATTATTATTATATTATCCGAATTTCTATTTTTCACTTAAGTGCACCGTACCTTACGGTGTTCCTTTGATTTCTCTATCTCTCATCAAACTGTCCTTATGTGTGTGACCCCTGTAGGATTTCGTAACGTTGGTAATTATATTAAATTATATATTTAACATAATAAACAGTAAGCGGTATCTAGCAACACATCACTGCCTACCCAAGTCACGAAAATGTCATGTGATCTGACAAAACCTTTTTCGTGATAATATATGTTTGTACAATTACCCTTTTGCCCCTATGTCTATATTGAACACAAGGCATACACTGTGTCATCCTTGTCCAGTTCAATATTGGGCCCTTAGACATTTCTCCTGTTATGCAGGATTGGCAAATTCCATCTAGGACACTCATGTCCCTCAGCATGCTTCGTGGAGGTGCCCATCAACTGTCTTTATGATCATCCAGTTACGGATAATGTTTGATCAGCAATAAAGCACCCGACTCTACATCTAGGGTCAATAGTGGTTTCAGGTCGAAGGGTGGTAATACACCATTAATCACCATGAGAATAACTTATGACACTTTGCATAACATACTATGTAGTATTCTCATAGCGGGTCAATCCGGTATAAATATTACTCCTAATATTTATACCTATGTCAAGACTTGAATAACTCTTTATCCATGATCCATGAGATGTGATCATCAGTCTATCTTCATAAATAGTCTCAATGCTTTTAATGTTATCCCACTTTGCAATTAAAGCTTGACTACGGATATTTTAAGAATAATGTCTTTATGTTTAATGGGATCTCATGATTAAGTCACACTTAACATTTCATTAAACAAACTAACTATTCTAGGGACTTTATTATTCTGAAAGACAAACATAATAAAGAAATGCCTTTTATTATTAAACGAATAATCCGATACAAGTACCAAAAAAGTATTGGCCTCTAGGGCTTACACCAACAGAAGAGGTATGGTCTGGATTCAAATCGAATCTAAGCCATTTTAGAGTTTTCGTGTTCGGTGGCGTATCGACATGGTGTCGGGTCAACTTAGATAGAAGTTGGACGACAAAGAAGAGGATATGATTTTGGTTAGATATCACTCTACTAGAGGATACGAACTGTTTGACCGCGCGAAATCAGAAGATTGTGATAAGCCGAGATATAATTTTTGATGAAATTAGTGCTGCTAGTCCTAGGGTAACCATTTACATGCAGGCAGTGCAATTTAATATAATCCGGTTACATGCAGAGAAATCACACTTCCAGGTATGCATAACAGGGTGTAACCAGTTACACCCAACCAATTCATTCTGGGGTAACCGTTTACCAGCAGAACAGAACCTCCAACAACTTTGTTTTTTATGATCCTGTTAGTTCCAAAACCGTTGTGCAGCCCTCAAATGAGGTTCGAAACAAAGAAAATATTAGAAGACTAAAAAGGGAAAAGGATGTTGCCTCAAAGACTTCAAGAATGTGAGAGATTCCAAGACAAACAAAATCAATGATAATGGTGATTTCGTTCACTTTGCGGTTATGGATAAATTCGAACCGGTGAACATGGAGGAGGCTCTAAGCGATCCAAAGTGGATTTATGCAATGAAGGAGGAGATGGAATCTATTTTAAAAAATGATACTTGGGAGTTGGGTTGATTTACTGCATGGAAGGAAGCCGATTAGGGTGCGATGGGTCTATAAAGTGAAGGCAAATATCAAAGAGAGGTGATCAAGCACAAGGCTCGATTGGTAGCAATGGGACTCTTACAATGTGAAGGTATAATTTTTGTGAAGGTGCTTGCACCTGTGGCTAGACTTGAAACCATTCAATTAATTGTTGGCATTGAAAATAACAACGATTAAAAGATATTTCAAATGACGTCAAATCTTCCTTTTTTAATGGTCCACTTGATGAAGAGGTTTATGTTGAGCAGCCCCCCGGATTTGTGGTTATAAAGAATCAAGAGATGAAGTACTAAAAATTGCATAAAGAATTATATGGTTTGAAACAAACCCAAGAGCTTGGAACAAATGCATTGATGGCTTTCTTATTGACATTGGTTTCAAGCGTTGTGTGCCCCGAACATGGAGTTTATGTGAGATCGGATGCAAATGATGGTGGGATCATCCTTTGCTTGTATGTGGTGATCTATTGATTACCGGTAGCTGTGAAAAGAGTATCTCTAAGTTCAAGAGTGAACTTATGGATGATTTCGAGATGACAAACCTTGACATTATGACGTGTTTTCCTCAGCATAGAGTTCCAAAGGTAAAAAACGGGACAACTCATGCATTGAAGGAGATATGCTCTTGAGATCATGAAGAGGTGTAAAAATTGAGCATTGTAATGTTGCCATTACACCATGTGATGCAAGGTTGCAGCTGTCCAAGAGTGAGGGATGAACAAGATGTGGATCCAATGCAATTATAGGAGATTGATTGGATCATTGCGGTAGTTGTGCAATATACGCGATCAAACTTGACATTTATTGTTGATATTTCTAGTTGATTCATAGAGAGACCTAAGGTGTCTCAACTTGGCAGCGGTCAAGAGGATCTTTAGATATGTTAAAGGAACTCTTAGTTGTGGAATTCTCTTTTTGGCATCAGATACGTGCCAAAAATGCGATTTACTTAGTTTCATCGTTTCTAATTGGTGTGGTGATAGGGATGATAGAAAGTCAACGGCTGGATACATCTTTTATGTTTTTGTAGGATACCCAATTCTTGGTGTTCGAAGAAGGAACCGATGGCAGCACTTTCGTCTTGTGAGGTCGAGTACATTGCGGCATCATTGTGTGCATGTCAAGCCATATGGCTCACGAATCTATTGAAGGAGTTGGGTAGCAATGAGAGTGAGACTACTAGACTTCTTATTGATAATGTTTTCTGGCATCAATCTTGCAAAGAATCTGATTGCACACGAAAGGAGCAAGCACATAGAGATACAATTTCATTATTTAAAGGAGCTAGTGAGTGAAGGTAAGTTACGATTGAGGTATTATCAAAGCGAAGACCAAGTAGAGGATTTTTAGACCAAGGGGGTAATAAATGAGGTGTTCAAGAGGTTGAAGATGAGCTTAAGCATGCTGGACTTGAAACAACTAAAATGAGATGGTGTGTTGAAAAATTAATTTCTCTTATTTCTGTTGGTGTAACCGGTTACCCTGTTTTATGGTAATCCGGTTACATGGTTGTGTTTAAAGAGGCAAGTGGCATTTTCAACTGTGTTAACCGATTACTAGGATTTTCAGTTTTCAGCTTATTTTTAAGTTGTGTTGTCTTTCCCATTGTTTTGAAAATGATATATAAAAGACCTTTAGTACTCCCAATTATTGTTAATGCCAATTTTCATTCTCTCTCTCTCTCTCTCTCTCTCTCTCTCTTCTCTCTCTCCTCTCTCTTCTCTCTCTCTCTCTCTCTCTACTCTCTCTCTCTCTCTCTCTCTCTCTCTCTCTCTCTCTCTCTCTCTCTCTCTTCTCTCTCTCTCTTCTCTCTCTCTCTCTCTCTCTCTCTCTCTCTCTCTCCTCTCTCTACTCTCTCTCTCATCTCTCTCTCTCTCTCTCTCTCTCTTCTCTCTCTCTCTCATCTCTCTCTCTCTCTCTCTCTCTCTCTCTCTCTCTCTCTCTCTCTCTCTCTCTCTCTCTCTCTCTCTCTATATATATATATATATATATATATCATATATATATATATATATATATAATATATATATATATATATATATATATATATATATATATATATAATATATATATATATATATATATATATATATATATATATATATATATATATATATCACTCTTAACTTCATCTTCACTTTCAAATTTCTCTAATTCTCCATTAATTCACCTTAATTTGATTTATTTGTTACAACAAATATCAAACTCATGATTAATTTAAAGGAATCAATTTCACAATTATCAAAATTCTGTCACTTTAAGAAAAATTAGACTCATAACTTAAATTTCCACACTAGTCAAATAAATGACATCTCTTTCTGTGTAGACAAAGTACAACCTAACTATCCTAATTATACAGTCTGGCTTCAGTTAAAACCTTATGACAAAAGGTAAATACTATTTGAGATATGAGTCACCTATAATTTTCAGTTCTTTATAAACTTGTATCAAAAAAGCAATAACTAAAACTCTTCACTTTCTTCTGCACAATCAACCACACTTCCATCAAGATGAAAAACGTTAATCCACTTGTTCACAAAACATCCAAACTTGCTAACAAAACTCTAGTTTTTGATTTTGAAGGCACTCTTCTGAGATCCACTTCACTCTTTCCTTACTTCATGCTAGTTTCTTTTGAAGCTGGTGGAATACTAAGATTTCTCATCTTGTTTCTCTCATACCCTTTGGTAAGGCTAGTTGGTGAGTATCAACTAGGTTTGAAGATTATGGTTTTCTTAACATTCTTTGGTATAAGGAAAGACTCATTCAGATTGGAACATCTGTTCTTCCAAAATTCTTCTTGGAAGATGTTGGGTTGGAGGGATTTGAAGCTGTGATGTGCTGTGAGAGAAAAGTTGCTTCTAGTAAGTTGCCAAGAATCATGGTTCAAGGTTTCTTGAAAGACTATATAGGTGTTGAAGCTGTTGTAGCAAGAGAGATAAAATCATGTAATGGTTACTTTTTGGGAGTGTTTGAGAAACATAAAACGACACTTCCCTATGATGTT